>JAYESA010001063.1:40000-47500 GCA_036927795.1 Iris macrosiphon | reverse complement strand
GGTGCGCGGCCGTGTGCGCACTGTGCGATGCGACCGGAATGCGTCGCAGCGGAGATGCGACGACGACCCCGAACGAGCTAAATTCGTCGCCTCGCTCATTGCGGCGCGACCCGCCCCTCGATCGTGCAGCGAGCTCCTCGCTGCGGCCCTGCGAGCGAGCGCCGCGACCCGTCGCGGCGCCACGAACTGCTGGAAAGGACGGCAGAACGAGCGATTCGCCTCGTCGTGCTCGGCGGAGCACCCGGTGCTGCTGCGAAGCTGACCCGATCCGTATCTCCCGCGGGTCGAGCCCTTGCGGCTCCTTGCGGGGGTACGATTCGGGCGGCGTGCGGCAGCCTCGGGTGCGGCCGTGTCGGCACGTGAGTGGTTTTAGACCCGCTAGCCTCGGCAGGCTCCCTGCTTCCGTGCAGCCAACTGCCGACGCTACGGTCCCGTCAGTAGGTTCCCGGCCTCGCCGGCGACACCCTCGGTTGCCTGTGCATCAAACCCGGTCGCATCTGGGAAACGCCACGTTGCGGATGTTCCGAGCCGTCCCTTCCGCCTCGTGCGGTAACGGGAGGGCACCCGAACTCGTGCCACTCGATGCCCCCGAGTCACAGCCCTACGTCGGCTTGTTTGGACCGGCTGGGCACTCGGTGCGCGCGTGTGTAGGGCCTGCGGATGCGGTGGACGCGGAGGGGCGCGGGGGGACGAAAGAGTCCCCCGGCCCCGGACCCGAACGGTTGCAAATGTGCCGCTCTCGATGACACGACCGCCGGCCCCGCCGCGGTCCCTCGCCCCGTGCGAGCGGACGGGCGGAGGCGGCGTCGACGAGGACGTGCTACCTGGTTGATCCTGCCAGTAGTCATATGCTTGTCTCAAAGATTAAGCCATGCATGTGTAAGTATGAACAAGTTCAGACTGTGAAACTGCGAATGGCTCATTAAATCAGTTATAGTTTGTTTGATGGTACGTGCTACTCGGATAACCGTAGTAATGTAACGACCCGCTCCGCTCAACCCGGAGGGCCGATTCAAACGGCACAAGTGTAGCTATTCAACCCGCCTTGCTCAGCGAGATGGCTCGTTCGATGCAAAGGCTTTCATGCTGGGATCTTTAAAGGAGTCAGACTTAGGCTATCAGAGGCGCATCCGGAGTCTCGCTCGACCGATGCGATACATCGCTAAGGTGGGTGGCCCCGGTGAACCTGTCTCTACTTAGCTGCACACTAAGAAAATGAATGTTACATGCTAGTTTATGGGCGATAACCTTTGCATGCTAATAAAAGAGATGAACGCACATAGCTAAGGGGATAACCCCGCCTTATCATCGTATAGAACATGGAGATTTTACTTGCTATTTGCATAGTCGAGATTGCTGGGTTAGAATATAGTAATTTCTTCATATATGCTGTAAAGTAGTGTGAGTTCATACTGAGGCGTTGCATCGCACGGAACATGACACGAAACGGAGTAAAATCATGTTGCATGCATAGACGAGGAAGGCTATCAAGTAGTCGTTCCAAGTCAGGAAATGGAAGGAAATGAATGTACTCGGGATATGCAGATCGCCGAGGCAGTCTCTAATCAGAGAGCTGCGTAAAGAAGAAAAGATCCGAGTGTAGTCCTCGGCAAGGATTGATCCGAGTGTAGTCCTCGGCTAGGATTGGAAGTTGGGGGAGTAGTTGCATGGTCACGGACAACTGGTTGCGCACCAGGTAGAGAGTCCTCGACACGATTGCTGAGGCATCCGAATCGTGTCGGCCCGGGAGGACGGAATGCCAGTGTAGTCCTGGCGATACGCTAGCTGATGACTAGCGGGCGAGAGCGAGGCATCCAGCAAGGCTTGCTACCGACCTGGATGGGCGTCGACTCGTTAGACGGCTTGGAGGCCCAGCAAGGCTAGCAACCGAGCTGGGGAGGCGGCCGTCCATCGAAGATATTGTCCAATATGGCTAACAGAGCCAGTGACCTTCATATAGATAAGTCATGTTTGCATAGCGGCTAACCGCACTGAGAAAAGGAGAAACGGGGAGAAGTGTGTTTGCACGACATTATGCATAATTAGAATGGATGCATGGTATCACACATAGTTCTAGTAAAATGGGTCTTATGAGGCAGAGGCACGGCATAACACTTGGGTTTTATAGTTGCTTCTGTTATTTCGTAGATGACTGTTTATATTGCTGCATATGACAGGGAAGGCCGAATGGTAAGAAATGGTAAGGTGAACTCAACTGTTCATGAATATGACACTCTTGAGCTGACACGGAGATTACTTTCTTTATATTGCCATGTAACTGATCCTAAGGCAAAAGAATAGAAAGACAACGAAACTAGTCGGTGCACATAACTAATGAACGTGCTTGTTTTGTGGCGTGGGCGAGAGGCCTCCCCACCAGTGCATTCAATGTACTGATACCCAACCAGTCTGCATGCAGGGTGCAGGGGAAACTCGTACGGATTCGGAGATCGCTATCGCAATGGGGCGCCGGACCGCACTTGGCGTCTTGGAGCGTGGCGCACGGACCTGAAGCTCGCATATATGAGACATAATGTATGGGAACATCATCATCCAGATCGTTTGTATTGGTTCCAAGCCTAAGGGCATATTCAATGTAAGAGAGAGAGAGAGAGAGCATGAGCGATCTGTAATCACGGCTTAGCGCCGCTTGTAATCTTTACTTCATATCAATAAAGAGCTTAATTTGGATTCAATACTGGTGTTCATTTTATATTTCCGCTGTATCGACTCTGTGAACTAGTTATCAACGGCCGTTTCGGTATTTGCCTTGCGCGGGCGCAACCCCAGGCTCGCGCGGCATCGCGTCTCGATGGAAACGTACGTCCCGCGGGAGCGCTGGCGCGGTGATTCGTGCCTAGCGGGGACGGCCGGTTCCTGCGGGAGATCGGGGCGTGACATATTGGTATCAGAGCACGGCTTTACGTCCTTGGAATTCGTTTCGATTCTCTCAGTTTTGAACTTGTGTATTGAAGAAGTGGTAGATGCTCTCTCTCGATGCTTCGATGGATGTTCCATACAATAAGTCTAAATATTTTCGAAAAGCGCGTATAAATTATACGGTTGCTTGAACGGGATTATGATGCGAGAGCTTTTGTCCCAACCTGTAAAGACATTGTAAGAGTAGGCTCGTGTTAATCGGCAAGTTATATGTCGATATGAAAATACCAAGCGAGTAGGGTGCGAGACGGTATATCGTCCAGACAGTGGTCTTTGCACATGGCCTTTTGGCCAAGCTGTGTTGAGTATCGTGCACCAAGACCCTTGGTGCTAGCGAGTTGCAGCGAGATTTGGGTGTTGTTCGGATAAGAATAAAGTTGACTCGGGAGGAAAATCGATAGAGACTTTATCGAAGTGCCGCTAAGGCGAGTAATGGGAGTCGTGTATGGAATTTCCAGATATAGTTGGACGGTTACTCATAGCGATAAGTTATGATTTGAAGTATAGTCCGTATGGAGGACTATGAATAGAGGTGTATACGAGTCTAAGACCGCTAAGGCGATAAATAGGGACGGTGTTGGAGTTCTAAGGAACGACTTGGGAATACGAGTGAAGGATGCGAACGCGAATCAGGAGTTATTAGGATAACTCGATTCCTGAGTGGTGTATGCGATAGTCCCCTGTTCGATTATGCGAATGGTGGATATAATGAGTTGTAAAGATTCAGGGAGTATAACTCGAACCCTGAGTGGTGTATGGGTCGGCTTGGAAGTATTCGAACGAAGTCGTAGATTCGGAGTTAAGCGAGTCTAGCGGCAAAACGACGAGTTCGGGTAAGGCCTTAGTGTAAATAAAGAATGCCTATCAAGTAAGCGAACTCGGAAGAATCAGGCAATAATTGGTTCGAACGAGTTACGATGAGTTGAATAAGAGATAAGAGATAAGGCATACATCGAATAGGAATTCAGGACAATTGAAATTGATATCGTGGTCGGGAAAACTAAGAGGATTGTACGAGCGATTTGAGTTGAAACAAGTGAATTAGAAACTTGAGTTGAGATTGAATAATCTGAGATGCGATCGGAGTAAATGCAATTGGGAATAATGCAGCGAACGAATGAAAGCGTGCTTGGAGAATTTGGATTCGAGTAGGATATCGCTCGATAGAGTTCGGTTTGAGTACGAATGCGATAATTTCCAATTTGCGAGATTTAGACCATAATAATGGTTGGAAGATAAGTATGGATTGATGCTAGTCAGTATAATGGGGAGTTTGATGCATCAAGTTAAGCGGTAATGGATTTGGCTTGGAGTTTGGAAGAACGATCTTGAAATCAAGTTCGGGAAAATAACATTCGAAATATGTCCCAAAGAGAACGATATCTTGCGGGAGCGTCGGCGTGGTTTTCACGTACGGCGGGGATAATCGAACTCGGGGGAATAGCTTCGGTGATTATTCCAAACGAACACGATGAATGGATACGTGTCAAATGGGATAGACTTGAGTTTGGGATCAATGTACAACTTGGGATAAAACGAAAATTGATGATGAAGTGTCTGTTCGTTCGAGGATAACCATAACGATTGACCTTCTTGTCTTGTGCGGGTATAACTTCTTATTCGCACATGCGTCACGTCCGGATTAGGACGATCATTCCGCGGGAGCGTTGGCGTGGTGATATCACGTCCGACGAGGATGATTGAACTAGCGGGAGACCGGAATGTGACAATCGAGGGATCATCCTGACTTGTGGTTTAATACGATAAGACAAGTTTCAGGATAAAATGAGTCTAAGGATTTTCTTCAGGAGTTAATCTAGAAACGTGAAGTAAGAGATGTTGGATGTTTTCATGAACGGATACGTAAATTGTGCTGGACGACTTAGAGTTCATGATATACATCAATGGTTTATAATGGAATTGTGGCTTAGTGATACAGGTGTAGAAAAGGATGGATTGGTGAATTCTATCAACGTGATGGAAGAGATAGTGTGTGCGAATCGATGGTTTCGCCCTGAAACATGGGCGTATCATGGGTTCGGTTGGACGAGCGTGTTGGTGTGATAGGATAAACTGTGCTCGATGTTTAGAAATCTGAGTGAAACGAGCTTGGGTAGAATACCCGTGTAAAGGAACAATGGTTTGACCTTAGGGTGTTTGGGGCGAGCGTTGTGCCACGCGGTTGTGCGATGAGTCGCAAACTTGAGTTGTACCTATGACTGTGTGAGCTGACCTAGTGGCTAGGCAGACGACCTTGTGCCTTGAGTTAAACTGGAGTGGCTGACTTCAGGGTATCGTTCGGGAAGAACGATAGAACTGGGGCAACGAGACTTAGAGTTAGAATTTGGAATTTGGAATCTACACTAGCAACGTTCGCGTTGAAATAAACGCAATGCGAGGTAGGACTCGGGTGATAATTTATTTGGTTGGATAGGTTATGCGACGGTAAAGGATAAGACGATGGCTGGATCGAACAAGAGTTCGGTCATACATATAGCAGGACGATCCGCGTTTCGAAAGATTTTCACGAGTAGCTTGTCAGACTTAGCTGTCACTGAGCTTGGTTGAAATACACATATTTGGGGGACGCCTTGAATTTGGGTACGATCCAGACTTAGCGATATGCATAACTCGGATGCAGCTGCAAAGGAAAATGTTCGGATTCGCATGGATGAGTGTGGCAACTGAAATAGGTTAGCCTCAACCTAAGTTATCATAGAGGAAAGATCGTATCGTTCCCCGTGCTACCGAGATAGTTCTGCGCTAAGGCGCAACAAGAAACTGAGTTTGGGGATGCAATAGTTGAACGAATAGATCATTCGGATAAAATGATTTAGCACTCGGGCGAACGGAACGAGTAAAAACGAATAGAAAGTTAAGTTCGATTGAGCCAAGGGTGCGGAGGACTTGAGCGTACCCCAGGTGGGCAATTTAGCTCTGCGCTAAGGCACAATATAGACTGAGTCAGAAAACGTGGGTGATTGGGTGCGATTTACTTAGCGAGATTGGACGGTGACTCGAAGAGAGTGATGCAAACAAGATTGGAAAATTAGCCCAAATTCAAACCTTTGGTTTAAGCGTAACGATGGGTTTCGATAGGCGACGTCAAGTAAACTATCGAATGTGTTCGGATGCATCTGGTTCCTATGAGAGGTAATATAATAAGTTGGACGAGTCCACCCAATTGTGAGTTGTAAGTGCCCATTAAGTTATAGAATGCCATGTGCTTGGGTATTATAGCCCTACACGTGCACGGCATCACGCCCCTGGGATGTTTATCGAATAGCCGAAATCGGGGCGTGATATATTGCCAGGTGCAGTAGATTTTGAGTCGGGAGTGCAACGAGTGAGTTGAGTATAACTCGATAGCATTGAACGATAGAGTCGTTCGATGAGAATTGGCTAACGTTAGCGTAACGCATGGTGAGAAAATAAATGATTGTGGTATTAAGACAGTCCTTGGAAGTTAGGCAAGGTGTATAGAGTGGGTTTAGAAGATGTGCGATAGTACGAGTTGCGCTCAGGAAGTCTCGAGGACGAGACTTGTTCTGAGTGGTGTATGATGTAACGACCCGCTCCGCTCAACCCGGAGGGCCGATTCAAACGGCACAAGTGTAGCTATTCAACCCGCCTTGCTCAGCGAGATGGCTCGTTCGATGCAAAGGCTTTCATGCTGGGATCTTTAAAGGAGTCAGACTTAGGCTATCAGAGGCGCATCCGGAGTCTCGCTCGACCGATGCGATACATCGCTAAGGTGGGTGGCCCCGGTGAACCTGTCTCTACTTAGCTGCACACTAAGAAAATGAATGTTACATGCTAGTTTATGGGCGATAACCTTTGCATGCTAATAAAAGAGATGAACGCACATAGCTAAGGGGATAACCCCGCCTTATCATCGTATAGAACATGGAGATTTTACTTGCTATTTGCATAGTCGAGATTGCTGGGTTAGAATATAGTAATTTCTTCATATATGCTGTAAAGTAGTGTGAGTTCATACTGAGGCGTTGCATCGCACGGAACATGACACGAAACGGAGTAAAATCATGTTGCATGCATAGACGAGGAAGGCTATCAAGTAGTCGTTCCAAGTCAGGAAATGGAAGGAAATGAATGTACTCGGGATATGCAGATCGCCGAGGCAGTCTCTAATCAGAGAGCTGCGTAAAGAAGAAAAGATCCGAGTGTAGTCCTCGGCAAGGATTGATCCGAGTGTAGTCCTCGGCTAGGATTGGAAGTTGGGGGAGTAGTTGCATGGTCACGGACAACTGGTTGCGCACCAGGTAGAGAGTCCTCGACACGATTGCTGAGGCATCCGAATCGTGTCGGCCCGGGAGGACGGAATGCCAGTGTAGTCCTGGCGATACGCTAGCTGATGACTAGCGGGCGAGAGCGAGGCATCCAGCAAGGCTTGCTACCGACCTGGATGGGCGTCGACTCGTTAGACGGCTTGGAGGCCCAGCAAGGCTAGCAACCGAGCTGGGGAGGCGGCCGTCCATCGAAGATATTGTCCAATATGGCTAACAGAGCCAGTGACCTTCATATAGATAAGTCATGTTT
>JAYESA010001062.1:0-66628 GCA_036927795.1 Iris macrosiphon | reverse complement strand
GTGTCATTGGACCAGGTCTAACTCGGTCGACCCATTCCATTTGACCATTTCATAAGAAAGTCCATTCAGGCACTAAGGCCCAAGTTGCTAAGCTTGGTTCATGGAGTCATCTCCACCCTACATTTTTTTTTTTTTTACAACTTTGGGCCTTAAGAAGCATTTTTAGCTCCATCTACTATTGATGCTCTAAGAAACCCCAAATTTTCCTAATGAATATGCAAGAGAACTCATTATTTGTCGTTACAAAAGTGAATAGAATAGAGAAGAAAGAATGGAGAATATGGTAGGTGTTGTTGCAATCTATCCAAATTCAGAAGTTTTTACACAGTGGATAGAGAACTTCTTTCTATCTATGTAGAAGAGAGAACATTTCTAATATTTATCAACAAATTAACCAAATGTCTAATGGATTGACGTCCTGGAACATAACTTTAGGACACTATGCGAGTTGGCTTCTTCCTTTGGAAAGACGGCAAACTCATTTATGTCACAACTATAAATCAGAATATCATATCCTTGTTTTGATAGGATATATATGTGTTGTTATAATCATTTAATATCCATTTTTGTTTATTAGATTAGCATGTCCAAACCATACATCTCATGTGTATACCTCCATTTTCATATACATAACTTACACATGACTCCAACTGCATATTGTAATACCATATTTTACAATTAAGTTAGTAATAGCGTGTGTATATATAACTATTTTAGATAAAAGCTTATTCTTTTAAAATATTTTTTTTCTTCTTAAAAGACCTAAAAATAAAGTTATAGATAAATTTGAATAAGAAAATTTCTATTTTTACACCTCATTCCCAACATATGGATAAGGTTGAAGATTTTTTTTTTTTTTTGCTACTTGGACACTTCCTTCTCAACATATGGATAAGCTTGAAGGAAAAAAAAAAAAACTATTTTGAGTTCTTTTCGTATCGGTACAATCGTGATCAATACGTCGACTCCAAAATATTTTGAGACAAGTACCCTGCATTTTGGTTTTATCCTCTATAATATGATATTTAGTTCTCTGTCATACTAGCGCACCTTTTTCATGGTTACACTTAGTAATATAATTTGGATTTTTGTGTTATATATGTACCTTAATTTTCGTATCGGGAGTAAGAATACTAGAAGATATGTGATTTATCTTTTTCTTCATGTCGTGACTGCTGGCAGTTGAGTACATGACTGTATCAACAAGTCTTATACTCAATTTATCATGACTATTAGCCGTCTATGACGTACCTTATTAGCCGTATAGCCCCTACATGTCAACTATGTATTCTAAACACACATGTACACACTTAGTTCCTTATCATCTTGTGGAGGTTTCATTTTCCTATCTTACAATATTCATCTTTCACTTATCTCTATGTTTTATAGTATTTGTTACTTAGTTTCAGTTCTCATTATTTATCATTATTATTTAGTATAATTCTGTCGTACATACTCCAATCCTGATTGGATTCATTGACATATTGGACGATGATGGAGATTATGTCCCTACCTTCTATGAACCATATGACGTAGCAGATGAACACGTTGAGGAGCTTGTCCCTACCCAGAAGACTGTTTTTGAAGAATAATTAGTTTGTTAGTTAGTTAATTAGGCTAGTAAATTTTTTTTCCAGCATATTAATCGAGTTTGTCCACGATTTATCGTATCTTTTGACATGTAATAAAATATGGATTGGTGAATATTCCAAAGCTATAGTTTTCTGATATACTAATATTTTCTATTATTGTTTTTATTCTATGTCTATTTATTTACTTGTTGTGAATGGACTATAATATAAATTATTATGGATGCAATGACTATCTATGAAATGTTGGATGTGACTAAAAGAGGTTTAGATAGCGTACTATCGTCGATACTGCGACGTTGAGTGGACGGCGTAGACTGAACGTATTCACATACTTGTGTCCGATTAATTGGGTGCGGGTTGCTTAAGTGCACTTCAAATGGGTTGACGTTTAACAAGCTGTAACATTCATGGCACTTATTTCACGCATGGCAATTGTTTTTTAAACAAAAGGCCAATTTGGTTCTTTATTCTCTTCAACTTGAATAAGCGACATATGTAATAAACCTTATCAACTATTTCAGTTTGTTGATATGGAATCTATAGCTACAAGTGAAGTTTATTTCAAATTATTCATAATCAAAGGTAGTCGAACTATTTGAAACTGTTAACAACCAACATAAAGAGTTGGTAGATTAATAGTTCAATAAGCAATTCTTTGATCTTAATTTAGATATGACAGACAAAGAGACTCTGATCGTTGCGACCAAATATTTTGCAGCTCTATACCAACCTCTAAACGCCAACTCACTTGACGAGTTTCGTTCTAAAATTAGGTTCTAGGACACCAATAGACTTGGTATTCCAATGCTTAAATGCCAATCCATTTGGCATTTCATCCATTTGTTGGTAAATATTAGAAACATTACTTTTACCAAAATGAAAAAAAAGTTCATATCGAAAATTTCTGATTCAAAAATTTCCAAGTAGTAATTATAATGCCAAGTCGATATTATCTACTCTTTTCAATGTATGAACCAAAGTGAGGCACACCAATATATACAAACTATTTGTATACTTTTGCAAAAACAACATATATATAATTTGAAAAATGACATCTTATAAGTCAACTACTTTGGATCAACATCTATAGAAGATCTCAATAATACATTTATTCTAAAATTGGCATTCTTCCTTTCCTTTGTACCAAACAAATGCCAACTACTTAAATTTGTTAAACTATAGGTAAATTTAATTACCAAAATGTCGAAGCTGTCATTTTATTCAATTATTGAATTTTATCTCGGTTAGCAGCTTGGTCAAAACAAGGTTATTGACTGCGACGTTCTCCAAATCAATCAATCCGCATTGTAGCACATGACTTGGCTTGAGCGCCTCTCGTCGATGTCATGTTTCCAGTATCTATGGCCAAGGTGTGTCAAAGTGATGACGTACCTGCCTCTGGTCGAGCCGGAGGCCGCACTCCAATGTCGGTGGTAGGCCAAATGATATGTCCTTGGTCAAGTCAGGATTGTATATATTCGATATGCAAATTATATTTAAACTAAGTACATGATATTATCTGAACATATATTCAAAGTTATAAAAACATATTTTTTACAAATTTTAATTAAAAATTTTCAAATTATGTTTAAACTATTTTAATATAATCCAAATTTGTATCTAATTTTTAATAATATAATATATATTTTTTATTGTAGGAGCAATGGAGCATCGCAGTGAACATGACTAGTTTAACAAAAAAAGACTTTAGTATAAACTAGGATCAGATGAAGAAAGATGCGGACCAAATTTTTGTTTCAGGAACAGAAATTGTCACAAGCTAGTTGGATTTGCTAAGACGCTAAGGCTCAAAAGTGCATGGTACCGATCCGCTATTAGAAATAGTGCATGCGATATCGGATAGAAACATGTAAGAACTCAACAATTGAAGGTATTAACATGCAAATTAGTACAAATAATGTGAAATATGTTCCCTATATATATATATATATATATATATATGCAATCTTAGATAAGTAGACGAATGAGAAAATGTTGCAAAAATAGACATATAGGCATTAGGTTTTTTCCCTTCACTTATCAATCTGTCCCAGTTTTCCGAGCCCGTTGCAACGAGGACAGACGATCTGAGCACTGTCTTTCCTCGCCGCATTTGCTCGAAGCGTTGCGCCGGTTTTCCTGACGAACCCTGCACCGTCACACTCTGGGCATCTGAAATTTTTTTAACCATCGCACATAAAATGTCATAGCATATTTCCATCTCTACTAATATAAGGCGGTTCTGAAACGGCTCAAAATTAAGGGTGCGTTTGATTGTAAGTTAAAAAAATATGTGAAAAATAAATTAATTTTACGGAATTATTTTCTAGGAAAAAATGTTTCATAGAATTTTGAAATTTTTTTATAGAAAATTTAATTTGGTATTTGATTGCCATTATTTTTTACGAAAAATATTATTTTTTCATGAAAAATAATATTTTTCTATGGGGTTGGACAAGTTTCATTTTCCACGATTTTGAAAGAAAATATGAAAAATGATAGTTTTTTGAAAAATGATTACATGAAAAATAGATGCTGTCAAACACTACAATTGGTGAAAAAATTGTGATGAAAATATTTTTCATGGAGAAAAAGTCCAATCAAACATATCCTTAGCCGTCAAAGCCGTTTGTAAATATTCCACTAATTATTTAAAAAAAAATTAACTAATTATTTAACTATCTAATATGATTTACTTATAACAAAACGTACAATTCTAACTCAGTTGGTTAATGTCCGAGATATTTTTTTGTTGTTGTCAGAGTTCAATTCTTAGGCAAGATATTATTTATCTTTAACTTTTTTTCTACGTTTGTAATATATGTGCACGTTACTAGTATTATGTAGCTGTTGTATATTTTGACATTTGAAAATGTTCAGTTACAAGAACAAAATTGCATAAATAAACCAAGTCACATTTGAATCTTCATTTTAGTAGTTATAGTTGGTTACTTTATAACATTTGTTTGACCATTTTCAACACTAAGCTAAGTTCACCTACGTTGAACTTGTTATTTATTCCAGTAATTTGGGTCAAAAATATCTTTTTAAGTAATATGATCGATAAAAAAAAAACACCTTTAATATTATTAAAAAATTAAATTATATTAAAATATTTAAAATATAATTTGTATATATTTTAATTTTAATTTATTATTTTTAGAATTTTGATATATATATATATATATATATATATATATATATATATATATATATATATATATATATATATATATATATATATATATATATATAGATAATATCATAATTTTAGAAATTTGTTAACCGCTAAGAATTAACTAATTTTTTTAATTATGTAATAATAATTTTTAAAAATTAAGCATAATTTTAAACCGTTTTGAAGTCTCAAACCTCTTACTACTAGGGGAGAGAGAGAGAGTTACAGGTCCTTGCGAGAGAAGAGAATGGGGAAGGCGGTGCCGAGGAGCGCAACGGCGGCCGCACCGGCGATAAGATATGCGTTTCCGTCGGAAGAGACGTCGCCCACGGCAGACGCCGACACCATCCTTTCCGCGGAGCGGGGACGACAGGGTGACATCGGCATCGGCAGCCTGGCGGTCCTCACCGGTGGCCCGGTCGAGGCAAATGACGGAGGAGGGAGCGGAGTTGCAAAAGCCATTTGTAAAGTAACAATGAGAAACATCTTTGTGGCGTAGGCTATACTGCAAGTATCTAAGGTGTGGTTCTGCCTCAAGTGGGATTGGTGCTCACATGAAGGGATAGGGACACATCAGCAGCTCCTTGATACTCTTTCTTGCTTCCGGATAAGAAGTGGGGATTTTTTATTTTATTATTATTTTATTTTTCGAAACTTTTGTGCATACTATATTGCATGTCTTTTAGGCTCACTGTCCTCCAATTTTTATCATTTATAAATGGAAAGAATACTACGCTTTCGTGGCTCGATCCACTGACCTTCTGCCACCCAGCCGGGGTCTTATACCTCTCCTCGGTAACCACAAGAGTCACTCGAGTTCGGTAAGATGTGGGGACCTCGTCCACTCGCTCTTGGCTACAACTTAATAAATTTTAGCCTATAGGTCAGTTTAGATTTCAGTTATATTGTCTTCCTACTTAAATATCAGCTCATAATTTTCAATCATATAATAGGTTTACTTTATTTATTTCATCGTTTTTGAATCAAGAACTTGAACGTCTTTGATATCTTTAATGACAAATACATATAAGAGAAGAAGATTCATTTATATAGCGTGGAAGAGACTAAATAGTAATATAAGCAGGGGCTAGATGAAGCCATGCCAGAGAAGAAGACACTACCTCTATATAACATGGAGGAGCCTGAAGAGTAATATAGACAGAGATTAGAGAGTAATTTCTTCTTCTTCTTCTTCTTTTTTTCTTTTTTTTTTAATTCCCGGCATATATAGCGCTCGGGGCCTGACGTAACGCTCGGGACTTTGTGCACATTGTATTACATGTCTTTGGGCCCACTGTCCCTCAACTCCCATAATTTAATAAATGGAAGGAATAATATGCCCCCGTGACTCGATTCACTGATCTCCTGCCACCCAGCCAGGATCTTATACCTCTTCTCGGTGACCACAAGAGCCTGTAGAGTAATATAGACAGAGATTAGAGAAGTAATTTCATTGTAGTTGTATAGTTCTTTTATGTATTTATCTTTTGAGATAGAAACTAGACTTATGTGAGATGTAATATTGATGGTTTATGTTTATAGATGTAAATTATTCTCATTTTGTTAATAGTTTTAGCTTATCCATATTTTTATTTTAGTACATAGTTGTCATGTTAGATGCCACATAATGAGAGATGATATTACCTAAAAATTTTATGTGACGAATAACAGAATTGTTAAAAAGCCTTATATGCACAGATTTTGTTACCAAATATCTCTACTAATACAAGATGACTTGAAAACGACTCAAAATTGGACCGTCAAAGACATTTGTAAATATTTTATTAATTAATTTTTAAAAATTAACTAAGTATTTAACTATCTAAAATAATTTACTTATAACTAAACAACTCTAATTCAAGTGGTTAAGTTGTGATACATTTTTCTTGGTTGTATGAGTTCAATTTCTAGAAAAAACAATATTTATAATAAATAAATTTATATACTAAAAAAAAAAATTATGCACGTGCAATGCACGTACACGTTACTAGTTGAATTAATATTTTCCAAATGAACAGTAGACCTCCTCGATCCATACCAGTGCAAGGTTGTGTTGGACGTGGTTAACCACCCGGACGATGACCCCGTCGCCTTCTCTAGCAAAGATTTTAGGGCACGAAAAATGTCCGTTCACAGTCATTATACTTTGTACGGCATAGTCGAGTCACATTGGTTATTTTAATCTGCATATATATATATATATATATATATATATATATAATATATATATATATTAAAATGTGATTACAAGGATATATATATATATATATATATATATATATATATATATATATATATATATATATATATATATATATATATATATATATATATACACTAACTATAGTCATATTTACATACATTCGTATATAAAAAAAAGAAAAAAAAACTATAATATTATTAAAAAGTTGGATAAATTTTTTAATTTATATTAAAATATGTTTTGAATATATTTTTATTATGGTTTACTATAGATATATTTTTAGAATTTTGGACATGTATTTAGTTAGATAATACCATGTATTTAGTTTAAATATAATTTGAATATTTAGGATCCATTATATATTAAGGTAGTTAGAAGGATTTAATTTTTTTGTTTTTATTTGTAACTGTGAAGAGGTACATAAGCAGATAGATTTTTTATCATTTAGTGAAGGATATACATACGGTTTGGACGACTTAATTTTGAACCGTTTACAAGGCGTATTATAATAGCAGGAATAACTGCATATATATATATATATATATATATATATATATATATATATATATATATATATATATATATATATATATATATATATATATATGGGTAAATGAGATATGAGCCATAATGTTCATATTCCTACATGAACCATAGACAAGTGTACCAATAGGAATAGACTCATACATCCCATGTGCACTAATACACTTTATTCCTATTGGTCTACATGTGCATGGCTTATGTAGAAATATGAACACTCTATGGCTCATATCCCGTTTACCCTATATATATATATATATATATATATATATATATTGAAAATAATTGAATGAATATTTTCAATGGTTATGTCTATTAGAATATGTGTGTCCCTTTCAAACATTGTGTCCATTAACATTTTGTGTCTCTTCATCATTTATAAAAGAGTCATATGAGTATTTGATTAAAAATTCATTCAAACAATTCATTCACTCATTCGTACATCAAGCATTTAGTCTAAGAGAGAGACTACCTTCATTGTTTCGTCAGTTCCTGCGGTAAGAAGTCCTACTACCGGAGAAGAAATACCGTTATATTCTGGGAGACTAATGCCATTAAACCGTAAGCATCTATGCGGGACGAATATTATTTTAAGAACATTGCAGGCCTCGATCTTGGTTAGATCATTATTTACGTTCCTAACTATGCACTTTACAGAGTATTGGATATATATATATATATATATATATATTGGCACAACGTTCGTGACTTTGTACATACTGTATTATATGTCTTTGAACCCAAAGTCCTCCAACTCTTACCATTTTATAAATGGAAGGAATAATACGCCCATGTGACTTGACCAACTAATTTTTTGCTATCCAGCCAGGATCTTATACCGTTTTTCGGTAATCACAAAAGCAACTCGAATTCGGTAGAGGTGGGACTGAACCGTCATATCACCAGAGGGAATTAAGAGTCGAGACTTAAAATTGGAATACTTTCAAGATGTATTTGCTCCTTATAGCCAGCCATGACAAAAAAGTAATGCAAGGAAGAAGTGAATAGGTAAAATGGAAAATAAAACAATAATGATAAGTTTACTATCAAATGCTTACAACCTTCTTACAACCCTCTCTTCCCCTGCTATATGGGTCACATCCGGCCCTACCTCTCCCTTCAAGAAACGACTGCCATATGGAGTTCCTGTCACGTGGCGGCCACCCGGACAACCACCGGGTTCCACCTCTGTCCCCTTCTCCGATGGAAGCCCGCCACATGGCCACCACGCAGCCGCCACCTGACGGTTGTAAGAGGATTGTAGGCATTTGATTGTAGTCATAGCATAGTCCAAAATAAAAAAGATGGAATTACAGTAGCTTTGGGAAGATGAATGGGCTGCATATATCCTCAATTTTATTTTTGAATATTTTGGGCAGGCTATAGCCCACCTATGTCCTACTCGGACTCCGTCTCTGTATATATTTGACACTCCAAAAATCCCTAATGCAAGTGGAAAATGCTATCTTGTGACCGCGGGACGTGAAGCAGCTCATTGCACCACTCCTCCTCCTCCATTTGCTCGGGCACGTCACCGTAAATCCATCTAGTGAGACGCTGTCACGTGGACCGTTGGTTCGCTCGCGGTCACAAACCGAGGGCCAAATAGTGCCGTCCAATACAAATTCAATGAAGAAAGAGTTGCTACGACATGTCACTTACATCGAACTTATAATGCCTTGTGACACCAGTTTGCTGTGCTACTGCAAGCTCAGCCACGAGCAGCAGTATATGCTGATCAAAGCAAGAAAGAATGCAGCAGCAATGCGCATGGCCGAAGAAGGTGTTCGGCCATCTCTTGACTTTATGTTCTGGTTTGAGGAGCTTGGCATGAATGTCACATATTTATACATTCGAGGAAATAATAATATTGTTGGACCTAAATCTTTAGAAATTCAGCACTGCTATATTGTTCATCCCTGGAATGTTCGTATCTGTTCGCAGCCACGTGACGGTCAGTCATTAGCTCTTCCAGTCTGGGTGAACCCGAACTAGCAGGGGAGGCCAATAGCTGTGAGCCACGTGTGTGCGGACAAGTGCGGACACCTACTGAGGACCGATAAAATATCATTTCCGTTAGAAATGAGAGTGGTGTATAGATTGCGATTCCTTCTTCCCCGTGTTTTGTGATTAACAATTTACTGTTCCTTGATGTTAGATTTGATAAATGCACTCGTGTCCGCTTCGATCGTTAGCATCCCTACTAAGTCGTTGACGCGCCCTGTACGTGGTGTAGTAAAACTTTAAGAGTTCAAACTTGTTACAAGTGAGTTTGGGGTTGGTGATGGTCCCTAAAAGAAGGGGGAAAAAATGATGTCTCACCCAACATGACCCGCTAAGCCATCTCTCCTACATAAATTACTCTTGGTTGGTTGCATATAATCTACAAATAAAAAGATACCCATATGGCATTTCATATACGTGTCATTGATAATTTGATATATTTGGTACTTGAAGACATAACTATAAATAAATAAATAAATAAATAAATAAATATATATATATATTCATAAAATTTTTTAATAGTTGATAATATTAAGTTATATATATTTGAAAGAAGATAACTTAATATTATCAACTATTAAATTTTTTTATGAATATATATATATATATATATATATATATATATATATATATATATATATATATATATATATAACAACAACTTGATAATCTAAACTTTGAAAGGAGATAACTTAATATTATCAACTATTAAAATTTTTTATGTTGATACTCTCCGTCAATTAGAATTAACTTTTTCATTAAAAAAATAGATTAGAATATCATTTCTTTTTCCCTCTGCAGCCCTCCTCCTCCCTTCCCCCTATGCAGCCCCCTCCCTCCCCGACCGCCCCTCCCCATCGATGCATCCTACCACGTCCCCACTGTCCCCCCTCCGGAAACTCATGTATAGTCTGCTACCGCCGTCTGTGAGAGAGAGAGAGAGAGAGAGAGAGAGAGAGAGAGAGAGAATGGGGAAAAAGGAATATTTTTGTCTTTTATAATTTTCTGTTTACATCGTTAGGATCAATATTAATTAGTTGTAAAATTATAGTTGGAATATAGAGTTGTCTGCTATTAATATTTAGAATATCAAGTTGAAAAACTTAAATATTTGAGAGTATTAAGTTGTAATTAAGTTCTATTTCTGTTAGAAACAATTTGTGTTGTCTCTATATGTATTGTTGGAACAAATTCTCGGCTTCTACGACACTCCTCACACACACACACACACACACACACACACACACACACACATATATATATATATATATATATATATATATATATATATATATATATATATATATATATATATATATATGATGGATAAGAATATAACATATTTATACCATAAGATTTATGTGTCTTTGTGTAGGATCTAAGCTATATACAGCCTATTCGTGTGAAATTTGAAAAGGGGCTACAATCCCCTGAGAATTCTTGGGGTTATCTAATAATAATATTTTTCCCACCTTTTCTTTCTTTCCAAAACCTAAATTACAGTACATCAATATATTTATCATATGTGTACATATTGTTAGTCCCGAAGACGGATCAAAGTAGAGGAGGTCCACAAAGTAGAAACTGTCACCCTTACTTTTCCAGCTAGGGGTAGTTTGGTAATTTGACATGGATATTTAATTTTAGGAATATAATATTGAATATTAGTGTGATGATTGTATTAATTATTTAGTTAGAGACTTGTGTTATTTATTTTAGTTAGAGGGACTAGTCCAATATTTAGACTTGACACATATGGACCAATTTAGACTTGTCATAACAAATAGTAAACCCAATTTGGACCCAAGCCCATTAGTCATCTCCACTCATTAATTAAGGAGAATTAGTTTAATTACTATTAGTTAGAGACTTTCCAAAATATCCACCCTTAATTATTCCTCATAATTCACCATGTAGGGGTAACTTGGACATTTACAAGTGACTTGGGGAAGGGAAGAAGAGGTCGGCCACTATTAGAGGGGGGTTCTCCTCCATCTCTCCTCATTTGCATTCATTTTTGATCTAAAATTTTAGATCCCCAATTTTCTACATTCACTCCATCAATTTACCTCTCAATTTACCTTCATTTTCTTCTCAAATTTATCACTATTGGAGCTTTGGAGCTTGGAGAAGCAAGGAGCACAAGAAGGAGCAACATTGGAGCTAGAGATCGTGTCTTGTTCGTATCCAATTGTGTTTTTATTGGGAATCCATCTTCCATTTGGTAAAATTTGAAATGCTCTTCATTCTAACACCCAAATCATGCATTTGACCATTAAGAACCACCCTATGACATAGGACTACCTATAGGAACAAGTTCTAGGCTAATTAGTAATGTATTATGAATTTTACATGGTAATTGGCGTCCAATTTGGGGGAATTACGAGATTGACACATCAATTGTGTGTCATGAGACCAATTAGATCTAATTAAACTTAGATCGGGATTGTGAGACTAGATACGTGTCCCCAATTGGACACGAGTAGGCTGTATCACGATATGGTACGATACCATGTGATACGGAGCCATTTTGGGTATTTTGCATGAATTTTCTTCATTATATGTTGTAATAACTTCTAATAGTTGTAATTATATATATTTGACTTATGCGATTAATCAATTATGGAGAATGAGGAATTTGGCACCTCAATGGGTTGAGTATCATAGATATTCTATTTTGTGCATTATATGTATTTGTTTATATATATATATATATATATATATATATATATATATATATAGACATAGAAATCTGTGTGTGCACTATAAGAAGTGCACTGCGTTTTGTGTGTATAGGCTGTGTTGAACTTTGTGACCTATGGTGTTGTTGTGTTTTTGATGCGTGTGTGGTGTTGCAGCTGTCTAGTATGTGAGTGAGGATGAGGGTTTAAGTGAAGTGTTAGTTGTAGTGGTGTGGTTGAGTATGAGGGAATGAGTTGAGGGATCATAACTTGAGGGACTATGTTCAGATAATGGAAATGCAATGAGAAGATGTACATGCTACTGCACAAACCCAGTAAGTGGCAGTGGCAAGAGTAGCCTACTACCTTGCCACAGATGGAGTTGCAGGTGATCAGTTGAGGAGATGCTTGGTTCCTGCAGTGGGAGTGTGCAAGATAGCAAAAGGGGGTGTAATCAGTGAAGAGGGAATTGGGAGTTCAAGTGCAGATGAGTGGAGGTCTGGTATGCTCAGTAACTCGAATGCACATATAGTAATGTCAAGTACCTATGAGAGGGAGGGAGTTGATGTGCTCCGACCATAGGCCTACAGTGACATAGAAGTAGGGTGTGTATGGTGTATTGGAAGTGTTTGGGGGCAACAATCTTCATGTGCACTCACATCTGAGTAAAGCATAACAACTCAAGATTGTAAGGTACGTACCTGTGGAAATTAGGACTGCAGCAGTTGTAAGTGTGGGGTATTAAAGATGTGAGGAGTTTGAGTATCAGTTGAGTGAGGTGCTATGACTGTGGGGTTTTGGGATTCAGTTAGTGTGAATGAACTTGATATGAGTGTATCTAATGATGTGTACAACGAGAAGGTTGATGTGAGTATATCTGAATGTTTTGGTATCAATAACTGCAATAGTGAGCAGGGAATAGAGCACTGTGCTGGGCACAGATGAGTGTATCCTGGATACATGGGGATATCCAATGCTATGTGTGGTAGTGGTAGTTGAGATGTGGTTAAGTTTCAGCAGTAGGAATAAGGTAAGAGCAGTAGGTAGCAGTAATAGCTCGAGGGAAGGAGTGGTAGTTGGAATATAGAGTTGTGTGCTATTAATATTTAGAATATCAAGTTGAAAAACTTAAATATTTGAGAGTATTAAGTTGTAATTAAGTTCTATTTCTGTTAGAAATTTTTTTTTGTTGTCTCTATATGTATTGTTGGAACAAATTCTCGGCTTCTACGACACTCCTCACACACACACACACACACACACACACACACACACACACACACATATATATATATATATATATATATATATATATATATATATATATATATATATATATATATATATATATGATGGATAAGAATATAACATATTTATACCATAAGATTTATGTGTCTTTGTGTAGGATCTAAGCTATATACAGCCTATTCATGTGAAATTTGAAAAGGGGCTACAATCCCCTGAGAATTCTTGGGGTTATCTAATAATAATATTTTTCTCACCTTTTCTTTCTTTCCAAAACCTAAATTACAGTACATCAATATATTTATCATATTTGTACATATTGTTAGTCCCGAAGACGGATCAAAGTAGAGGAGGTCCACAAAGTAGAAACTGTCACCCTTACTTTTCCAGCTAGGGGTAGTTTGGTAATTTGACATGGATATTTAATTTTAGGAATATAATATTGAATATTAGTGTGATGATTATATTAATTATTTAGTTAGAGACTTGTGTTATTTATTTTAGTTAGAGGGACTAGTCCAATATTTAGACTTGACACATATGGACCAATTTAGACTTGTCATGACAAATAGTAAACCCAATTTGGACCCAAGCCCATTAGTCATCTCCACTCATTAATTAAGGAGAATTAGTTTAATTACTATTAGTTAGAGACTTTCCAAAATATCCACCCTTAATTATTCCTCATAATTTACCATGTAGGGGTAACTTGGACATTTACAAGTGACTTGGGGAAGGGGAGAAGAGGTCGGCCACTATTAGAGGGGGTTCTCCTCCCTCTCTCCTCATTTGTATTCATTTTGGATCTAAAATTTTAGATCCCCAATTTTCCACATTCACTCCATCAATTTACCTCTCAATTCACCTTCATTTCCTTCTCAAATTCATCACTATTGGAGCTTTGGAGCTTGGAGAAGCAAGGAGCACAAGGAGGAGCAACATTGGAGCTAGAGATCGTGTCTTGTTCGTATCCAATTGTATTTTTATTGGAAATCCATCTTCCATTTGGTAAATTCTGAAATACTCTTTATTCTAACACCCAAATCATGCATTTGACCATTAAGAACCACCCTATGGCATAGGACTACCTATAGGAACAAGTTCTAGGCTAATTAGTAATGTATTATGAATTCTACATGGTAATTGGCGTCCAATTTGGGGGAATTACGAGATTAACATATCAATTGTGTGTCATGAGACCAATTAGATCTAATTAAACTTAGATCGGGATTATGAGACTAGATACATGTCCCCAATTGGACACGAGTAGGCTGTATCACGATATGGTATGATACCATGTGATATGGAGCCATTTTGGGTGTTTTGCATGAATTTTCTTCATTATATGTTGTAATAACTTCTAATAGTTGTAATTATATATATTTGACTTATGCGATTAATCAATTATGGAGAATGTGGAATTTGGCACCTCAATGGGTTGAGTATCATAGATATTCTATTTTGTGCATTATATGTATTTATTTATATATATATATATATATATATATATATATATATATATATATATATATATATATATATATATATATATATATATATATATATAGACATAAAAATCTGTGTGTGCACTATAAGAAGTGCAC
The DNA here is from genome assembly GCA_036927795.1 of Iris macrosiphon. Classification (NCBI taxonomy): domain Eukaryota; kingdom Viridiplantae; phylum Streptophyta; class Magnoliopsida; order Asparagales; family Iridaceae; genus Iris; species Iris macrosiphon. The sequence continues at coordinate 51,581 of JAYESA010001062.1, read as the reverse complement.
TGCGTTTTGTGTGTATAGGCTGTGTTGAACTTTGTGACCTATGGTGTTGTTGTGTTTTTGATGCGTGTGTGGTGTTGCAGCTGTCTAGTATGTGAGTGAGGATGAGGGTTTAAGTGAAGTGTTAGTTGTAGTGGTGTGGTTGAGTATGAGGGAATGAGTTGAGGGATCATAACTTGAGGGACTATGTTCAGACAATGGAAATGCAATGAGAAGATGTACATGCTACTGCACAAACCCAGTAAGTGGCAGTGGCAAGAGTAGCCTACTACCTTGCCACAGATGGAGTTGCAGGTGATCAGTTGAGGAGATGCTTGGTTCCTGCAGTGGGAGTATGCAAGATAGCAAAAGGGGGTGTAATCAGTGAAGAGGGAATTGGGAGTTCAAGTGCAGATGAGTGGAGGTCTGGTATGCTCAGTAACTCGAATGCACATATAGTAATGTCAAGTACCTATGAGAGGGAGGGAGTTGATGTGCTCCGACCATAGGCCTACAGTGACATAGAAGTAGGGTGTGTATGGTGTATTGGAAGTGTTTGGGGGCAACAATCTTCATGTGCACTCACATCTGAGTAAAGCATAACAACTCAAGATTGTAAGGTACGTACCTGTGGAAATTAGGACTGCAGCAGTTGTAAGTGTGGGGTGTTAAAGATGTGAGGAGTTTGAGTATCAGTTGAGTGAGGTGCTATGACTGTGGGGTTTTGGGATTCAGTTAGTGTGAATGAACTTGATATGAGTGTATCTAATGATGTGTACAACGAGAAGGTTGATGTGAGTATATCTGAATGTTTTGGTATCAATAACTGCACTAGTGAGCAGGGAATAGAGCACTATGCTGGGCACAGATGAGTGTATCCTGGATACATGGGGATATCCAATGCTATGTGTGGTAGTGGTAGTTGAGATGTGGTTAAGTTTCAGCAGTAGGAATAAGGTAAGAGCAGTAGGTAGCAGTAATAGCTCGAGGGAAGGAGTGTTAATATATGTAAGGTATCAAGTACCAATTTGCCAAGGTATTGGATTGAGTATCAGTGAGTCTTATGGAGGGTGTTAGGGAATTATTGCCAAGTATCCCAATGGATTAACATGAAGTTAATATGGGGTATGAGTATAGGCTAAGTTAGTACTATATATGGATATTTATGAGTTATCAGGAGTATATATGATATATAATATAGTATATATAGTTACTATTAGTTAGTTTTAGCTAGTTAGTGAATATTAGAGTTATATATAATGTATATAGCTAGTATGAGTTAGTATTAGCTAAATACCTTAGATATTAGCTAGTATTAGTTAATATAACCTAGATGTAACTAGTATTGATCTAGAAACCTAGGTTTGACCTAGTATTGACTAGTGTTGACTAGTTTGACTCTAAAAGTCAACCCAATAAGTAGTTTGAACCTAGAATCAAGGTGTGGACCTAGTTTGATTAGACTTAACCTAGAAACATGGTTTTAACCTATTTTAGACTTATTTATGATTCAAACAACCATTTAACATTGATAATTCATATCTAGGTTCTTGAGACACCGAGACGGGCACTGTTTGACGGTCATTGCTCTGGACCACAGGCGAGTACATCTCTCTGTTAGTTTTCTGTCATGATAGTATATATATCATATGTTCTAGAACTATTTATTTGATTCCGACACAGTGACTACACGGACTGGTACTAAATGGATCTTGTCATGGGATGTTATCCCCTACCGTATTCACCGGGTACTACTTTACATATATTTTATCGTATTTATCGGGTATTGATTATCGTGTACTTTATGTTCACACACTGCTCGTGTTCAGTGTGTCCATATTCGTGTTCGTAACGTGTCGTGATTGGATCTATTGGTATTGGTTGGGGATGGGGGAGTAAGAGTTAGTTATGTTATCAAGCCTAAGTGTATTCGTGTACATGTCGATTATATATCACACGTGTAATCGAGTTACCATATTGTATTCGTGTTCAACCCAAACCGATCACATAATGAACTTGTACTCTATGGCACCTTAGTTAGTTTTATCTTTTCTATTTAAATTGCAGTTGTTCTATTGCCTGTTATTCATTCCAACACATTACCTGTTCACTCTAGTTCATTACATTCTGATGTTTAATTTTCTTGTATTATTTTCTATTATCTGTTATATATGCTCGATTATGTATTTGAAACTGTTTTCAGAGGTATGTATTTTGCTCCAATCATGACTGGATATATTTTTCAGATGATTGACTTGTGGACTATTGTCCCACCTACTATGGGCTGCAGAACGACGTACCATTAGAGGATACTTCTTTAGAGCAGGAGGACCTAATACTAGAGGATGAGAAGGCTTAGACTTATTGTTAAGACTTGTACTAGACTTTATTGAGGATTGGCATATATGTATATATATATATTATTTCGGACTTGTGGTTGTATTGTGACTCTTTTTCTTCGTATTCCATCTCGTGCTTTATCTTTCTTACTTTGCTATGTGATTGAGTATTGTTTACCATTATCATATACTATATTGTGTCTCCATTTGGAGTTGAGACAACATTGACAGGTACCTTATACATATTGTGTGAAATGTTAGATTGTATATTTGACCCAGACAACGTTCTACCACCGGTGCTGCGACGTAGGCTGGGCGTTGCTCACTGCTCGTGCTTTTATTCCGGGTGTGGGTCGTGACACATTTTTAGTGGTGGACCATGCAGGTCTAGAGTCATATTTAGAGCGATATCCTAGTGGTTCTCACCTAGAGTACTGCTACGAGCCTGCTTTAGGATATATGATATAGACTGAGAGTATACTCAATCATAACTAGGGAACAATTCTAAATATCTGTTTTGCTATCCTTATCTATTGAATGTTTGCTTTACTTTGAATAATTTTGTCCTTCTTTGATGATATCGTATCATACTCAATATTGATTCCTTTGTTTAATCTATCTTCAGGATGCTGCCGAAGACGTATTTCCAGCGCTCAGGCGCAATATCAGCAAGGATGGTCACTTCGTCGCCTCTGAGGGCAGCACCAGCAGACGTTGTTCCAGCAGCTACATTCTAGAGATCCGCTTCACCGATCCAGGTGGGCATTTCTGCAGCAGCTTTCGGAGGTGCTCCACCTCCAGTACAGATGGCAGCACCGACAGTTTCAGGGGATCTTCCACCCCCACCATCCGTAGTCGATCAGACACAAATGTTTGTATTCTTTCAGCAGATGATGGAGGCACAGCAGCTCCAGTCCGAGGTTATGAGGCAAGGTATTGAGAATGCTATCACGACCCGCACCCGGATATTCAGATACAAGTACGTGGTTATGCCTAGCCTACGCCACAACACCGACGATAGAACGCTGTCTTGGTCATTTCTAACTATCTAACATCTCAATAATATAATATGGTACCTATCAATCATCTCAACTTCAAACGGAGGAACAATATGGTATCTCACATGAATAACTAATCTCAATCACAAAACAAACTAAGGAAGAATAATGCACGAATGTAATAGCGAAGGAAAGAGTAATATACAATCCATAATCTGAAATAATATACAAACTGGGAATCCACCAAAAGAATAGTCTAATACAATCCAATACAATCATAACTAGACCTCCTCGGGCTCTGTAACTAAGTCCTCCTGGTCAATAGGAGTATCCTCTATAGGTATACCGTTCTACGGCCCGTAGAATGTGGGATACTGCTTTAAAAGCCAGTCATCTGAAAAAATATATCCAGTCAATATTGGAGCAAAGTACATACCTCTGAAAGCAGTTTTAATAGCATAATCGAGCATATAAATATATATAGAAATAAAATACAAGATCACTAAACATATGAATGATGAGCAATACAAGTAATGTACGAGAATATACATCAACAATATGATGAAGACAACATAGGGCAAAGTGCGCCAGGAAGGGGGATGACATCTCTATCCACCTTAAAAAAATTTCGTCATCGAAACTCAAACTCAAGGCTAGAAAGAGATATCAAGACAAGCTACAAACTAACTACAAGCAATATATACATATAAATAAGCAAGTATAACAACACATATAATAAAGCGAAGCGTCATCATTGTAGCGCCCCGTTCTCCCGGTGCGGAGATCGCGGCTAAGAAACACAAGACGGTATCGTTCGATCGGGATAGATTGAATTAAGAACTCGTCCTCGTTATGGATTTGTTTCTTCGAAATCGATTCCCATATTCAGTGGACCGCGCCCCAAGGATCGGCTTAGCGGCAGAGTCAGGAGGGACCTCTCCGCTGCTATCTTTTATTGCCTCAGTTTTCGATGTCGCTTGTTGCCTTCGTGCTTTGAGTTGGTTTTGGGATTTGCTTATTTTCCTTGAACGATTTCGATGGTTTTTATTATTTTCGTTCATTGACTTGCACTTCTATTCCGAGATTGGAAAGAGAGGAAGAAGTATTAATCGAGCTGTTCGTGTGCAGGTGAACGAGCAGTAGGCGGCTTACGATCGGAGTCGTGAAGCGCCTCTTTCTTTCTCCCTTCCAACAAATCTAAGTGAGTGGCTACCAACCCGATTAGCTAGCCCTGCTTCCAAGCTTCACATCTAATAAATCTTGCACTCTCCTTTGCCCCGATCAAACGATACTAAGTAATAATAAAATAAACCAAGATAAAAGAGAATAGACTTGGTTCATTATGCTTGTCAATAACTTCTTGAACGGATACTGAACTGCATGCTTGTTCGTTTGGGAATAAATCATGAATTGCTTGTCTTGTACTTGCTTGTCTTGTACTCTTATTGCCTCAACTACAGATTGTTAACTTGTATATTGTTCGATCATGGACAACTTGTGCACAGGGTAACGGTCTTACGGACGATGCTGGGGCACTGGCATCGATCCGGTCCGGGCGAGACCTATTGTTTAGTCTCTTGTTCTTGGCAGAATGGCTTACAACGCCCCCTTGTACTTTCGTTGTACACCATTCTCGTCAAAGACTATCGTCCATTATGGCAACCAAGCCAGTGATCATCTTGTATATTTAAACCTGTTGCATACTAATTTGTGTCTTCGTGGAAGGGAAGGCATGGTAAGTATTGTGCAGGTGATTCAGACGGTAAGGTAAAATCCACCGAACGGTGGCACGTTTATTTCAGTAAATTCTATATGCTGCTTACTTGTAAATGAAATAAGGCAAGATAAAAACCCACAAAATATGCATGCTTCATTAAAACAATGTGTTAATTGGTATAGCTCGGTTAGCTCGCCTTCACCAGCATGTTTCGATATGCTGACCCTCGTTGAAACAGGTTCTCCGCACCAAGGCGAACCAAGCGAGGAGCCGAAGTCATCTTCCTGATCCAGTCCAGCTGTTGGTGCATCTTCCCCGCGCCCCTTGAAGCATTTTGGAGTCAGAAGCTTGCAACTCTTCATACACAAATGCAGCTTCGTGGCAAAGCTATCCTCCAGCCTGGAGGTCTTTATCATTTTGAGTTTATAAAGGGATGTAATGTACAGGACTGCTATCTCATTTTGAATTATCTCTTTTGTAAGTCATTCGGCATATTAGCTGACTCGTTCAAGAGTTTGTAATAGATGTTCATTATCAATAAAGAGAACTTTTCCATGTTTCAAATCTGTGTTCAATTTATCTGCGTACTCTGAATATGTGCTTACTATGCAAAATACTTTAGCCTTGTGCGGGCATAACCCCAGGCCCGCACGGCATCACGATTCGGGGGACGCCCCAACGATTCTAAGGAATCGGGTCATGACATAGTGGTATCAGAGCACATATTCAAAGTTTCTTAGACTTCGTGATGGAAAAGTTCCTTTAACGATCAAATTCCTATGCGAACTCTTGAACTCGCTAGGCCAAAATGAGATACGTTTATGCAATAAGTCCATAATACTTTATGATCCTAATATAATTTACCTTCTTTTGAAGGAATGGCTCCAGCGCAATCTGCAGCACAAATACCGGACGAAATGCAAGGCCAAGGAAGTAGTTCGGGCACTTCGAAAAGTTCAGATAGACAGCGAGTCATGCCAAGCATCGATCCCGTCCAACGAATGTTGCAGATGTTGGAGGCAAACCAACAAAGGGACAAGGCTCGCTATGAACGGGCCGAGAAGCGGGCGGAAGAGTGTCAGCTCAAGTTTCAAGACAATATAGAAGCACGATTCTCAGTCCAACAAAAGCAGGTGGATGCCCTACAACAGATCATTCAGACTTTGGCTTCCAACCATTCCACGACAAGAGCGCCGACTTCGGTGGAACAATCCGCGCTTGAAGTAGAGATGCCGCGTATTCCAAGGGCGAGGGACGTGACTGCCTTTGACTTTGGCCACTTCAAGAAAGTCTGCAATACCCCATTCAACGGGACTGAGGACCCAGTCGTAGCTCTAGATTAGTTGACCGAACTTGAAGATCACTTCGCTCTGCTAGAGGTCCCCGAAGAGAAGCACGTCGCCTGCGTGCAACTACAGCTCTGCCTCAACGCGCACGATTGGTGGAACGTGCATCGACGATCTCTTCAATTTGATCACGGAGAGGAGGCAATCTCGTGGATGAATTTTCGTACCGCGTTCGAAGAGGAGTTTATACCCCCTCCAGTACAACGTCAAATGGAGAACGAGTTTGTGTAACTGAGACAGGGCAGCATGACTGTTAAGCAGTACTCCACCGAATTCAACCGTCTCTCCAAATTTGCTAGGGCCTATTTAGCTGATACAGCGAGTCGAGCAATAAGGTTTGAAGGTGGACTAGGCCCTGCCATTCATGGGCACGTAGCCGTTCATCAGTATCGTATAATGCGTGAAGTCATGAATCACGCCCTATCTCTCGAACCATATGTTTGTGGTATTTAAACGAAAGAATGAAAGTATATTTCAATGACAGGGTTTATGCGAAACTCGCGCCCTTTGGTTTACAAACAAACTTGTACAATGTAATCCTATACGAGGATGTGGGAGTATAATTTATTTAATCTGGGTATAAATTGCTATAGGTGTCTGATCTGCAGTCGATCACTTTAGCCCTTGGACCACACGATGTTGAAGAAGTACCGTGGAAGACAGGTAGCAGCTTCGAAGGTTGCAGAAGAGGGTGGATGCACGATGCCAAAGTCGTCGATCCCTGCTCTTTGCCTGAGCTCCGGTCTCTCTCTCTCTCTCTTTCTCTTGACCTTTTGATCTGGTATTGGTTTTCTTGACCAAGTTTCCGACCCTCCAATTTGTCGACCTTGTTCCTTTTTTTTCGACCTTGTTCCCATTGATAGGGGTCTCTATTTATAGAGTTTTGGTGACAGTGACCACTCTATCGGTGTAAAAATCGAGGAGTGGGAAGTACATTACCCCTTTATACAACGGTTAAGATAACCAATGCCTGCGTATAGATGACCTTTTGAGTGAGCATGTGACGCGTGTCCAACTAAGGGGACAAAATGCGTATATTTGCTGCGAAGATCACGGCGTAGAAGCCACGTAGGTAGGTATCCCTTGTGTAGAAGTGGTTGGCGTAGAAGCCAAATAACTGTCACCCTGGCGTAGAAGCCAAGTAGGCATAGAAGCCGAACAGGCGTAGAAGCCGAATAGGCATAGAAGCCGAACAGGCATAGAAGCCGAATGGTCGTAGAGGCCGAGTGGTCATAGAGACTGAGTGGGCGTAGAAGCCGCCGAGCACAGATCCTGAATGGCCGTAGAAGCCGCTGCGTACCGTGCCAGAGTGCTGATGTGGACGTCTTAGCCGAAATTATGGCTTTTGAAGATATAATCAAATCTTTTGCAGAGATTTGCCACCATCTTATGCATTAAATACGGAGGCGTGTTTTGAAGGTCTGCAGCCCTTCTGTGCATCCGTCGCAGAGACGTGCCTTGAGAGAAACTGTCACCGCTCTATGCAATTAGATGTGGAGACGTGCCTCGAGTCCCGTACGAAGTGCAGCTTTTGACGTGGCAGGCGGTTTGTCTACTGCGGAGCGTAAAACAGCTCATGTTTGCCTGTGTAAAACAAGGCAGCGTATTCCCTTGTACTCGAAAGAGCGGTTTACGCTGAGGGGACTTTAGTAAACGACGGTTCGGTGATGTTTTAACCAAATCCTCTGCATTAAATGCAAAGATCCGCCATCATACTTTGGGGCGTATCCCGAGGGGTCTGCCATCATTTCCAGCTGTCGTCTGGGTAGTCGTGCAGTACTTTTTGTCAGGAGTCAGAGGTCAGATTCACTGCGTGACTTGACAGGTTCATTTCGGGAAAGACGAAGCGTTCCTCGTACGCTTTAACGCTGCTTTGAAAGCGGATGAGTTTTATGCCATGGAGGCGATAAAGAACCCTGTTTACGCTGGAGCGGCCTGGACGTACTGCACTTACGCGGATGGTCCTTTGAGTTTATTCTTCACACTGTGTTTTAGCAGAAAAAGCTCTGTTGTACGCTTGATGGCTCTGAAGGCCTCTGTTTATGCTGCTCTGCATCAAGAGGCGCGTAGATCCTCCCAGCGTATTTTTTATGCTTCTACAAGACCCCCTTCAAAGCTTTTAAATTCCTCAAAATTTGAAACGCTTTGAATGAAGCATGAACGGCCCCTCGTAACTCGAAACGTTTCTGAATGGAGCGTTGAAACGGTCGATGCTGACTTTATGGCGGATTTATTGGGGACCGCTGTGATCTCTTTCGCCTGTAAAAAGGCTGGGGGAGTTAGCATGTTCTCCCCATATTCCCATTACCATGCAGAGATGATCGCCGGAGTTCGTCGGGTCGACCTGAGGAAGGAGATCATGTTCTTCCAGCATGTAGGGAGCCGAAAAAGACGGCGTCTTCGAGCAAGTGTCCACTGCAACGATGGATCATGGAAGGATATCTTAGCCTCCCTTGCTCGGGATAATCAGCAACTTTGTATGGCGTTGCCCCAGGAGAGAGGAAGGGTCGACTTTGACCACACAGCTTGCAAGTGCTGTCTTCTCTCGTTGCCTCCGGTGACGAGAGTCAGACAGACCGGCTAGAGTGGTGGTGGTCTGTAGGAAAGCAGAATTACCCTGCTTTCCTTCTGTTGGAGGATGGGTTATCTGTCCAGTTTTGTATCCTCCTGCCACTGATCATCTTCTTGGAAGAAGAGGAAGACCATCACCAGCGCGAGACCCAGTCAGAGCGGCTTCTCGGTGTGGTCTTTAGACGATGACGAGGGGCCCCTTTGTCGACGGAGTTTTCCTCAGTTGTAATCATGAAAATGAAAAGAAAACCCTTGTATATTAGATTTTTCTCATATATAATCATGACTTTAATAAAATCGTCTTGCTTCTTCATATGATCATCTTGCCATACGTTGCTGTGAAGTCTGAATATGTGTAGCTTCGACACGTCTGAATCTTTACGCCGACTCTGATAGAAAGAGTATTAGGCCCTGTCCTTTACGCATAATGAATAGTCCATAGAACGCTGTTTAAGCATTTTGAACATTTAGAACTGTCCTGTTGCTAGGACTGAGGGACCGCGTAGAGCTCTGAACTGCTGCTTCTGATGAGCAGAAATTTTGTTCAGACTTCGTCTTCAAGAATGATCTCTCGAAACTCCCTTGGAACATGGTCAAGGTTTTGGCTGTCAAACTGATTTTGCCATCTTGATAGACGAGATGTTCAGACTGGAGTCTGGATGAACCTCCAATTTTGGACCCGAGAAGAGTAATTTCTCAATGTTTGAACTCTGTATGCTTCGGGTACTTGGGATGCTCTGGGTCAAGAACGAGTATCTTCTGTGTGAACTCTTGGCAATTGACCGCTTTGGGGACTGTTCGAATATACGGAAAGTCGTGGAGCGTGAAATCATCAGTCTGTAGCCTCTGGACGTAAAACACCATCGAGCGTGAAATCGTAGACTTGTGGTTCCTGAGCGTGAAGTCGTAGGTTTGTAGCCTCTCGAGCATAAAAGCTACCGAGCACAAAGGCATCCGGGCATAAAACCATAGACTTATAGCTGTCAAACGTAAAGCTGTAGATTCGTAGCTGTCGAGCGTAGAAAGCTCCTTTAGAGAAGGACTGGAGATCTGTAGCCTGTGAGCGTAGAACACCATCGAGCGTGAAATCGTAGACTTGTGGTTCCTGAGCGTGAAGTCGTAGGTTTGTAGCCTCTCGAGCATAAAAGCTACCGAGCACAAAGGCATCCGGGCATAAAACCATAGACTTATAGCTGTCGAACGTAAAGCTGTAGATTCGTAGCTGTCGAGCGTAGAAAGCTCCCTTAGCGTAGAACTGTATATCTGTAGCTCCTGAAAAGAAAATTTCTTCGAGCGTGAAGTTTGCGGATCTGTTGCTTCTGAACTTAAATTGAGCGCCACCGAGCGTGAGATCATCGATTTGGTATCTGCTGAGCGTAAAGTCGTAGGTTTGTGGCCTCTCGAGCATAAAAGCTACCGAGCACAAAGGCATCCGGGCGTAAAACCATAGACTTATAGCTTGCGAGCGTAAAATCGTAGATCTGTTGCTATCGAGCGTAGAAAGCTCCTTTAGCGTAGAACCTGCTGAACCGTCTTGCACGAAAAACTTTTCGAATTTGCTGACTGTCCGTCTTTCAAGGGTAGTGGGCTGACGTAGCATCCAATCATAATCCACTATTAATTGCGAGATTTGGTTTGGGTCTCGAGGAGTCCGTCCGAGGATTCGAGGAGTCGACCCGAACTCTATATATATCCCAAGCTTTTGAGAGAAAAATATTTTATCTGTCTTCTGCGAAAGAGAGCTTTCGACTGTCCGAGTTTTTCTTCGTTCCTTCTCCGAGCACCTCGAGTCTTCAGAAATGGCGCCAAAACAAACCCCCTCCGCTAAGGGAAAGAGTATAGGTTCTTCTTCTCATTCTTCTGCCCCAGCGAGGGAGTCTTCGGTCGGGTAAGGCGAACTTCCTTCTGAGCGAAGTATCCCGCCGACGAGCAGCGCACTCGGTCTTAGAGGTAGAGCCTTTGGGGTGACAAAAACGACGAAAAATCCTTCGCACACGTTGAACGTGACCGCGCTAGGTCGTCTTCTGTGCTGATAGTCTCTTTTGAGAAAGATGATGCACGGAGACGTTTTCATCTTTTACGCCCATATTTCTAATGTTCCAGCGTAAAGACTCCATATTTTCGTAGTTCTGAGCGTAAAAGCTCTGGCTACCGAAAATTGGCGTATATCGTAAAATTTGAGTTTTACGCTTGTGGAGGGGATTTCCGGCGTAAAATAACCAAATTTGTACAATCCTGCGTAGAGCACAGACTGTCGTTGGTCTGTATGTTTGTGCAAGATTTGCAATGACATATTTTCCTTGCACATTTACAGTTGATTTGGGTGAGTCTCCACTGGCCGAGGTGATGGGCTCCGCTGCCGGGATGCTGCACTCGAACTACCTGGAGGATCTGTCCCACGTGGCATTTCCCATCTCCGGACCCCAGTATCCTGAGGGAAGGGAGTTTTTGATATCGGCTCAGGACGAGCGGACGCTGCTGAGCATGATCAATGGCGAGCCCTTGATATATGTAGACGGGGAGCAGTACATAAAGCCGGCTTTCCTCTTTGGGGATATGATTGACAAACAGTCCCAGACGAAGCCCAAGAGGGAGCCCTGGGTTTTTGTCACTACCACATTTTAGGAAAAATGGTATTTTAGTAATTTTCTATTTAAATAAATATTGTGCATGGTAAATAATTTTTGTTGTATTATTTAACTATTGTTGGATGTTATTTAATTATTTTGGACTTATTTTAGTGGACCCAACTAGTGTAGTTTGGACCCATGGACCAACATGAATTAAATAGTTAGATTTGGCCCATTTAGAAAGCCCATAGTTAAGGAGATGGATTAAATTAATTAAGTGATTAGACTAGAAGCTTCCTTCCTTAATTATTTCTTCATGAGAGGCCCCAAGGGGTACATTGGATATTTTACAATTGCTTGGGAGAGGGGCAAGGCCGGCCTATTAAAAGAGGGAGAAAATTTCTCTCTCCTCTCATTCTCATTCCAAATCTAGATCTAGAATTTCCCACTCCCAAATTCCCTCCATTTCCATTCCAATTCCCTACCAAATTCATTCTAAATTCTTCCCAATTCACCATTAGAGAAGGAGGAAGCAAGGATCTAGAAGAAGGAAGCAAGGATCTACAAAGAGGAGTAAGGATCTACAGTTTGGAAGCAAGTTCTTCTCAATTGGAGGTTTCATTGGGAATCCATCTCCCAATAGGTATAATTCAGATTTTCTCATTTAAATAGCTTCTAAATCTGAGATTTAATCATGTAAAATCAACCTATATGTATGTACTACCCATAGGACTTTGTTTTGTGTTCATAGGAGACCCATGGAGAAAGTTATGGTGCTTTTTGTGTTAATTTTGTTGGAATTCCGAATTTACATTTTGTTGTGTGTATCAATTGATCCTATATATCAATTGGACATGAGATTATGTGTTTGGGGCTAGTGTCGTATCCATAATTTGGTACATGTGGTTCGTATCCCAACTATTTGGTGATACGTGTCATTTTGGGGGTTTTCCCTCCGACACGGGGCTTTGAACATGTCGTATTTTGACACGGACACATAGATCTACTTTTGACACTTTAATTTATTCATAAATATTATTTGTGATTTATTTGTATCCTTCGGGGTGCAATTGGTTGTGTGTTGGACTCGTGTCACATGCGTATCCTAGATCTAGTGGGATACGGTGTGATACTCTCCAATTGTGTGGATTTTTGAATAGATCTAATTATGTATGGTTTAAATTCTTCAATTATAATTAGTAAATATATATAGATATTATATATTTATTTTGTGTATTTATTATAGTAATTATTATAGCATAGATCTATATATTTTTGTGTGTGCTAATATGATGTACAAATATAATATGTAGCTTTCTTGCATGTAATTATATATGTACTTATGTTAATAGTATAAATTATACATAAATGTTTTATAAAATATATTTATGTGTTTAATTGTGTAATTATATTATTTATAATTATTATGTAATTATTTGTATATTAATGTATATATTTTAGGTGTGCTTCTAGCCATGTAAAATATGAACATTAATATGTGCATGTGTTATAACTATTAGTATTTAATTATAAGTTTATATGTGCATATATATATATAAGTATATAATTATTTATTTATATATATGTATTGTGATTATTATTGTATATATATATTTATATTTATATATATATATTTTTATATTTTTATTTGTTTTGGTGACAGTGGTTTCTATGACAGTGAAACTGTCATTATTTGGTCTGAACAGCAGCCGCTGTACAGTGGTCAGCATTAATGACAGATCTGTCATTAATGCTGCGGCAGTTTTGAGCGACAACCTTTCAGCGACGTTTTTTTGTGACAGTTTGAAACTGTCAGCAAACTGTGACAGCAGCGGTTTTGTATATGGAGTTTCTGCGACGAATTTTCAGTGACAGTCAAGACTGTCACTATTAAACCTATTTTTATTTTATCTTGTTTTGTTCACTGTTTTCAGTGACGCTTTGACAGTTTTAAATTATATTTTATATATTATTATTGTATATATATATATGTGTATATATATGTGTTTTGTATAATATTTGTAATAATATATTATGTTATTTGTATACATATTGGTTTGTATATGTAGTGCCTCGTTCCCCCGGTGCGGGGAGCGCGGCTAAAAAACACAAACGGTATCGTTCGATCGGGATAGATTGAATTAAGAACTCGTCCTCGTTATGGATTTGTTTCTTCGGAATCGATTCCCATATTCAGTGGACTGCGCCCCAAGGATCAGCTTAGCGGCAGAGTCAGGAGGGACCTCTCCGCTGCTATCTTTTATTGCCTCGATTTTCGATGTCGCTTGTTGTTGCTTTCGTGCTTTGAGTTGGTTTTAGGATTTGCTTGGTTTCCTTGAACGGTTTCGATGGTTTTCATTGTTTTCGTTCATTGACTTGCACTTCTATTCCAAGATTGGAAAGAGAGGAAGAAGTATTAATCGAGCTGTTCGTGTGCAGGTGAACGAGCAGTAGGCGGCTTGCGAGCGGAGTCGTGAAGCGCCTCTTTCCTTCTTCTTTCCAAAATCTAAGTGAGTGGCTACCAACCCGATTAGCTAGCCCTGCTTCCAAGCTTCACTCCTTGCCCCGATCTAACAATACCAAATAATAATAAAAGAAACCAAGATAAAAGAAAATAGACTTGGTTATTACTGCTTGTCAATCAAGCTCGTGAACGGTTACTTACTTGCATGCTTGTTCGTTCGGGATATTCATCATATGCATCAATTTTAGTTAGAATATATCTTCTTCTATAATTGTGCTATCAATGCATTATATCTATGCATTCCTCGTGTTGCCTCTACTGCGTGAATGGATAACTTAACTAAACATCGTGTGTTCGATCATGGACAACTTGTGCACAAGGGTATAAGTTCTGCGGACGGTCGCTGGGGCACTGGCACCGATCCGATCCGGGCGGAACTTCGTGTGTAGTCATCGTGTGCGGACTGGATAGCTTGCAACGCATCGTGTGTTTATCGTGTATCCATTATGAGCTCTCGTTGCATGCTATCCTAGTCCATGACTAGTCCAAAATGGCTACCAAGCCAGTGATCACCTGTGGCATAGTCATCGTGTGCGGACTGGACGGCTTGCAACGCCTCGTGTGTTTATCGTTGCATCCTATCCTTGTCCATGACTATTTCCACCCTGTATATTTAAACCTGTTGCATACTAACTTGTGTCTTCGTGGCAGGGAAGGCATGGTAAGTATTGTGCAGGTAATTCAGACGGTCAGGTAAAATCTACCGAACGGTGGCACGTTCATTTCAGTAAATTCAATATGCTGCTTACTTGTAAATGAACTAAAGCAAGATAGAAATCCACGAATATGCATGCTTCACTAAACAACGTGTTGATTGGTATAGTCAGGCTAGCTTGCCTTCACCAGCATGTTTCGATATGCTGACCCTCGTTGAAACAGGTTCTCCGCACCAAGGCGAACCGAGCGAGGAGCCGAAGTCGTCTTCCCGATCCAGTCCAGCTGTTAGCGCATCTTCACCGTGCCTCAAAGCCTTTTGAAGTCCGAAGCTGCAACTCTTCATACACAAATGCAGCTCCGTGGCAAAGCCGTCCTCCAGCCTGGAGGTCTTTATCGTTTTGAGTTTATAAAAGGATGTAATGTACAGGACTGCTATCTCATTTTGAGTCAACCCTTTTGTAAGCCGTTCGGCATATTAGCTGACTCGTTCAAGAGTTTGTAATAGATGTTCATTATCAATAAAGAGAACTTTTCTATGTTTCAAATCTGTGTTTCAATTTATCTGCGTACTCTGAATATGTGCTTGCTATGCAAATCATTAAAGCCTTGTGCGGGCGCAACCCCAGGCCCGCACGGCGGTCACGACTCGGAGGACGCCTCGGGGCGTGACAGTATATATATTATTTTAGGGTATATATTATTTGTATTAGTAGTATACTTTGTGTGAGTATAATTTGGGATCTAATTTTTATTCCTAAATTGTTGTATTTTATTTCTATATTATTTATATAGATTTCTTGTGAGGTTGACCTTGGTTTGACTTTAGTTGACTTTAGAGTTGACCATAGTTGACTTTTGACTTAGAATTTATTTATTGACCTAGGAGTTGACTAGTTTGACTTGTTCTCTTTCCGGGACCTTGTTTTAATGTGATATTCCATATCTATGTCTTCGAGGCACCGAGTCAGACATCTGTGAGACTGTTCTTTGGATTTCAGGCGAGTACATTCTCTGATAGTTTCTCATTTATGATATCCTCTATGTTCGTTGTATCTAGTGTAGATATACATGTTTCTCTTGACACTATGGTTACACGGATTGGTATATCCGGATCTCGTCATGAGATGTTATTCCTTGGTATATGGTGTATATGGTGCAAGTATTGTTTCATTGGTTATCTTGTACATGTACAGATACCGATTTTCGGGAGGAGTCGCTCTCTTCTTGGGGAATCTAGTGCCATAGCATACCGTGGTTGGATCTATTATACCAGTTGGGGGTGGGGAGTATTAGTATAGATATGTGATCAAATCCCTATTGAATAAAGTATTGGTAAGCGAATAGTGTTGATCATGTACTGCACGTATGATTAGCCAGGCCGTATTGTATCTTGCCCAAGCCGATCACATGTTAAGCTAGTACTCACACACTTAGTCATTAGTATTATTGTTTCATTGGCATATTGTTCATTATTGTATTTCTTTCCAGTATTTACTTATTGTCTATATATCTCTTGTATCTATTTTGTGCATCTTATTTATCCACATCTATTTACTGTTACATAGTTTTTATCATTAATTGAGAACTGCTGTTAGGATTGTACTCTGCTCCTTTCCTGACTGGATATATTTTTCCAGATGACACTGAGGAGTACCCTGCCTATTATGGACCCCAGGATGTTGTGGGTTTAGATTCGGAGACCCTGGCTCAAGAGGGACTTATCCCAACTGAGACAGTTGACCCTGGAGTGTAGCTTGTAGTATGATAGTATTCTTTTGTACTGGATTTATCTCCAGCTTATTTTTGTTACTCTTCAGACTCATTGATGTATTATTTTAAACTCATGAGTTGATGACTATTCTATTCTTATCTGATTTGTGTTCATTCTATCTTAGTTCTGTGATTGAGTATACTATCTTTTGGTGGTTCATTATATTAGATAGACTTTCTAGACAGCGTTCTACCGCCGATTCTGCGGCGTAGGCTGGGCGTTGTTCTGACTAGTACCCTTACCCCGGGTGCGGGTCGTGACACGTTTTTGGTGGTGGCCCATGCAGGTCTAGCTTCACAAGTATGTGATATCGTGGTAGTGCGACAATTTAGTTGTACTACTGCGAGCCTGCGATAGGATATAGGATATAGGCTGAGATACTCAATCACATCTAGGAAAATCCTTTGATTCAACTATTCTCCTTTGACATTGATACTTGAACCCTTAAACTGTCCTTTCCTTGATATCTTACATCTTGTGCCATATTGATTCTTTTTTTCGCTTTGTCTCAGGATGCCGCCTAAGACTAGATCACAGCAAGGGAGAGCAGCTTCTGAGAGGTCTGCGACATCCCGAGGGCCTGCACCAGTCACTTCTTCGGTGATTGGAGTGTCAGCTGCTTTCGGAGGTCCACCACCTACTCAGAGGACTGTGCCAGCTGTATCTGAGGGGTTTCCACCACCACCTCCTGTGCCAGCAGAGGCGTCACAGATGTTTACACTGTTTCGTGAGATGCTCGAGGCACAGAGGGCTCAGTCAGAGGCACATCAGAGGCAGACCGACGTTCTACGGTAGGGCATCGAGAGTGCTCATCAGCTTGCTCGTACTGTAGTTGAGAGAGGAGTTCCGATCCAGCAGCAGGTTGTTCCTCAAGTTGCTCAGCTTCGGCCAGGCAACATTCAGGACTTCAAGAAACTGGAGCCTAGGGTTTTCAAAGGGATGGAGGGCATCGTCTATGCTGATGATTGGCTCAAGGACATTGAGCGTCTTATGAGGGTGTCCCATCTTTCTGAAGATCTGAAGGTTGAGGCGGTAGGACTTCAACTGTTCGACGTCGCTCGCACTTGGTTCAGGAATGAGCCGGTTCTAGTTGACGCAGGACAATCTTGGGAGGTATTCAAGGACCTTTTCAAGAAGAAGTTTTTCGCCCGGATAGACAGGCTTGACTTGGGGAGACAATTTGAGAGTCTCATTCAGGGGAGCATGTCTGTGGAGGAATACGCTACGGAGTTCGGTAGGTTGAGCCAATTTGCAGAGTACTTGGTGAGGGAGCCGGAGGTTCGAGCTATTCGTTTCCGAGAGGGTCTAAACTGGGAAGTGAAGATTCTCATTCCTTCTTTTTATGAGACATACTCGGAGATACTTGCGGAGGCACGCAAGGTTGAGCGGGATCTGGGTTTAAAGACCAAGAGAGACCGTGATTCTTTTCTGGGGGCCAACGGCAGTGCAGTATCTGCCAAACGTCCTCATTTCCAGTCCAGACCTTTCCAGCAGCCACAGCAGAACCAGACTCCAGCTAGAGCGCCTTTTCACCAGGCACCTCAGCAGCAGAGACAGTTACAGCAAGCTCCATGCAACTTCTGCAAGAAGCCTGGCCACATCTGGGAAGTTTGCAGGAGGAGGCTAGGAGTTTGTTTGTATTGTGGTACTGAAGGGCATCAATCGAGGGAGTGTCCTCGTCGTGCAGTTCAAGAAGAAGCTCCAGCTCCGAGGACACAGACGAGACCACCTGCAGCACAGCCGAGGGGACCGCTTCCGACACAGCAGCAGCATTTTGTCCAGCATCAACAGCAGGGAGGTGCTCGACAGGGACGAGCGTTTGCTATGACCGTCGAAGAGGAGGAACCCACCGGAGATGTTATCGCAGGTTCTATTCTTCTTAATTCCATTTCAGCCTTAGCTTTGTTTGATAGTGGTGCTTCCCATAGTTTTGTATCTGTTTCTTTTGCTCTGAAGCATGGTTTGGTAGCTGAGTCTTTGCTTAGGACTTGCAAGATCATGACCGGGGGAGGCATTATCCTGGTTAATGATATTTGTAAGGATCGGAGAGTTACTCTGGGAGGCCGGGAGTTGAGTGCGTGTCTACTTGTAATGCCACTTCCGAGCTACGACATTGTACTTGGGATGGATTGGTTGAGTAGGCACCGTGCTAGCATAGACTGTAGAGGAGGTAGAGTTTTGTTTGGTTCGCCAGGAGAGCCAGAGTTCGAGTTTGCTAGAGGAGCTGCGGAGCAGGGAGAAGGCATTATTTGTGGAGCTATGGTGGAAGACAAGGAGTTGCCACATCCGTTGATAGCAGAATTCTTGGATGTGTTTCCTGAGGAATTACCAGGATTGCCGCCAGATCGAGATGTTAAATTTTCTATAGATTTGGTGCCAGGTGCAGAACCAATTTTGCAACATGTCTATAGAGTAAACAACAGCGAGCTGGTCGAGTTGAAGAAGCAGGTGGACGAATTGCAGGATAAGGGGTTTATCAGATCGAGTTCTTCACCATGGGGAGCCCTAGTATTATTTGTACCGAAGAAGGATGGATCGGTGACTATGTGCATTGATTACAGGGCTTTGAATAATCTCACTATCAAGAATAAGTATCCTTTGCCACGGATTGATGATCTGTTTGATCAGTTGAGTGGTGCGAAGGTGTTTTCTAAGATAGATTTGAGATCAGGCTACCATCAAGTGAAGGTGAAGCCGGAGGACATACCAAAGACTGCTTTTAGAACTCGGTATGGTCAGTACGAGTTTATGGTGATGCCGTTTGGTTTAACTAATGCACCAGCGGTATTTATAAACTTGATGAACAAGGTTTTCCACCAGTACCTTGACAAGTTCGTGGTGGTGTTCATCAACGACATACTCATATACTCGAGGATACCGGAGGAGCATGAGGAGCATTTGAGGATTGTGTTGGATGTGCTGAGGAAGGAGAAGCTGTATGGGAAGTTGTCCAAATATGAGTTTTTCTTGGACAAAGTAGAATTCTTGGGGCATGTTGTGACTGGTGATGGTATTTCAGTGGATCCGAAGAAGATTTCAGCAGTGGAATCTTGGAAGACTCCGAGTTCAGTAGCAGAGATCAGGAGTTTCTTCGGATTGGCAGGCTATTACAGGAAGTTTATGCAAGATTTTTCGAGGATTGCCGAGCCGATGACCAGACTCACAAGGAAGGATGTGGAGTTTGTTTGGACGGAGGATTGCCAGGTTGCTTTTGAGGAGTTGAAGAAGAGGTTGACGTCTGCTCCTATTTTGACGTTGCCATCAAAGTCCGGAGGTTTCACTATTTATAGTGATGCATCGGGGAAGGGTTTAGGTTGTGTTCTTCAGCAGCATGGGAAAGTGATTGCCTATGCATCCAGGCAATTGCGTCCTCATGAAAAGAACTATCCTACCCATGATTTGGAGTTGACAGCTGTCATATTCGCCCTGAAGTTGTGGAAATATTATTTGTACGGAGAGCGTGTGGAGATCTTCACAGACCACAAAAGCTTGAAGTACGTTTTCACGCAGAAGGAGTTGAACATGAGGCAGTGTCGGTGGTTGGAATTGATGAAGGATTTTGATATCTCTTTGCAATATCATCCTGGGAAAGCCAATGTAGTTGCCGATGCTTTGAGCTGGTATCCGGTAGCTATGTTCTTGACGCAGGATCGATATCTGTTGGAGGACTTGGAGAGCTTGGGCATTGAGGTGATTGTTCCTGGGTATGCTATGCAGATGTGGGGATTGCAGATACACTCAGATTTGATGGACAGGATCAAGGCAGCACAGTATGATGATGTATCTTTGAGGAGTATCAGAGCTCAGGTGAGAGCAGGATTGGAGGATGATTTCACTATTGCAGAGGATGGATCTTTGAGGCATGGAGTTAGATTGTGTGTGCCTAGTGGGGAGTTGTGCGAGGAGGTATTGCAGGAAGCACATCGCTTTCAGTATTCCATACATCCAGGTGCTAACAAGATGTATCGGGATATGCGAGAGAGTGTGTGGTGGTATGGCATGAAGAGGGAAGTGGCACAGTTTGTATCCAGATGCTTACTGTGCCAGCAGGTGAAAGCCGAGAGGCAGAGGCCAGGAGGGTTACTTCAGCCATTACCCATTCCAGAGTGGAAGTGGGAACACATTACTATGGATTTTGTGTTCGGACTTCCACGATCTCCAGGAGGGAAAGACGCGATTTGGGTCATTGTTGATAGATTGACCAAGTCGACCCACTTTTTGCCTTTCAAGGTGGGTTTATCTACGGAGAAGCTGGCAGAGATGTATGTGAGGCAGATCGTTAGGATACATGGAGTTCCCGTCAGCATAGTCTCAGATCGAGATAGTTGTTTCACTTCTCATTTCTGGAGGAGTTTGCAGGAGAGTTTGGGCACTCAGCTCAAGTTCAGTACTGCATATCATCCCCAGACAGATGGGCAGTCAGAGAGGACTATCCAGACTCTCGAGAATATGTTGCGCACTTGTGTACTAGATTTTGGGGGTTCTTGGAAGGACCATCTCCATTTGGTAGAGTTTGCTTACAACAACAGTTACCAGGCCAGTATAGAGATGTCACCTTTTGAAGCTCTATATGGTCGGAGGTGTCGTACTCCTTTGTCTTAGGACGATGTTGGAGAGAGAATTTTGCTTGGGCCAGAGATGGTTGTGGATGCAGCGGAGAAGGTTTATTTGATCAGAGACAGACTTCGAGTGGCGCAGGACAGATATCGGCATTGGGCCGATAGCCATCGGAGACCTTTGGAGTTTGAGGTATAGTTTAGATTTTATTTATGCTTGTTCTTGTTTGTTATAGATTAAGTTCTTAAGATGGTATTTTGTTCTAGGTGGGTGATTTGGTGTTTCTGAGGATTTCTCCGACACGAGGCACGATTCGCTTCGGTGGAGGCGGAAAGCTTAGTCCGCGATTCATCGGACCTTTCACTATTCTAGAGAGGGTCGGTGCAGTTGCTTATAGACTAGACTTGCCACCTGCATTGGAGGGAGTGCACAACGTGTTTCATGTGTCGTAGTTGGCAGATCCTAGTCATGTATTGGATCACTCGGAGATAGAGGTGGGCCCTACTCTTAGCTATCCAGAGCAGCCAGTTGAGATTCTGGATCGGAGAGAGAAGGTGCTGAGGAACCAGACTATTCCTTTGGTACGCGTCGTATGGAGGCATCACTCTCCGGGGGAGTCTACCTGGGAGAGAGAGGATGACATGCGAGAGCGTTATCCATATTTGTTTGTACCTTGAGGTATGTTATTTCTAGTTATGTTCTGTTCATTGTTATGTTCTGTTCATTAGTTAGTTGTGATTCTTTAGTTCTGTTCTGTGTTTTTCTGGGGGTAGTTTTCGTCTTTGAATTTCGAGGACGAAATTATTTTAAGGAGGATAGACTTGTCACTACCACATTTTAGGAAAAATGGTATTTTAGTAATTTCCTATTTAAATAAATATTGTGCATGGTAAATAATTTTTGTTGTATTATTTAATTATTGTTGGATGTTATTTAATTATTTTAAACTTATTTTAGTGGACCCAACTAGTGTAGTTTGGACCCATGGACCAACATGAATTAAATAGTTAGATTTGGCCCATTTAGAAAGCCCATAGTTAAGGAGATGGATTAAATTAATTAAGTGATTAGACTAGAAGCTTCCTTCCTTAATTATTTCTTCATGAGAGGCCCCAAGGGGAACATTGGACATTTTACAATTGCTTGGGAGAGGAAGGCCGGCCTATTAAAAGAGGGAGAAAATTTCTCTCTCCTCTCATTCTCATTCCAAATCTAGATCTAGAATTTCCCACTCCCAAATTCCCTCCATTCCCATTCCAATTCCCTACCAAATTCATTCCAAATTCTTCCCAATTCACCATTAGAGAAGGAGGAAGCAAGGATCTAGAAGAAGAAAGTAAGGATCTACAAAGAGGAGCAAGGATCTACAATTTGGAAGCAAGTTCTTCTCAATTGGAGGTTTCATTGAAAATCCATCTCCCAATAGGTATAATTTAGATTTTCCTATTTAAATAGCCTCTAAATCTGATATTTAATCATGTAAAATCAACCTATATGTATGTACTACCCATAGGACTTTGTTTTGTGTTCATAGGAGACCCATGGAGAAAGTTATGGTGCTTTTTGTGTTAATTTTGTTGAAATTCCGAATTTATATTTTGTTGTGTGTATCAATTGATCCTATAGATCAATTGGACATGAGCTTATGTATTTGGGACTAGTGTCGTGTCCATAATTTGGTACATGTGGTTCGTATCCCAACTATTTGGTGATACGTGTCATTTTGGGGGTTTTCCCTCCGACACGGGGCTTTGAACATGTCGTATTTTGACACGGACACATAGATCTACTTTTGACACTTTGATTTATTCATAAATATTATTTGTGATTTATTAGTATCCTTCGGGGTGCAATTGGTTGTGTGTTGGACTCGTGTCACATGCGTATCCTAGATCTAGTGGGATACGGTGTGATACTCTCCAATTGTGTGGATTTTTGAATAGATCTAATTATGTATGATTTAAATTCTTCAACTATAATTAGTAAATATATATAGATATTATATATTTATTTTGTATATTTATTATAGTAATTATTGTAGCATAGATCTATATATTTTTGTGTGTGCTAATATGATGTACAAATATAATATGTAGCTTTCTTGCATGTAATTATATATGTACTTATGTTAATAGTATAAATTATACATAAATGTTTTATAAAATATATTTATGTGTTTAATTGTGTAATTATATTATTTATAATTATTATGTAATTATTTGTATATTAATGTATATATTTTAGGTGTGCTTCTAGCCATGTAAAATATGAACATTAATATGTGCATGTGTTATAACTATTAGTTTTTAATTATAAGTTTATATGTGCATATATATATAAGTATATAATTATTTATTTATATATATGTATTGTGATTATTATTGCATATATATATATATTTATATATATATATATATATATATATATATATATATATATATATATATATATATTTGTATTTTTATTTGTTTTGGTGACAGTGGTTTCTATGACAGTGAAACTATCATTATTTGGTCTGAACAGCAGCCGCTGTACAGTGGTCAGCATTAATGACAGATCTGTCATTAATGCTGCGGCAGTTTTGAGCGGCAACCTTTCAGCGACGTTTTTTTGTGACAGTTTGAAACTGTCAGCAAACTGTGACAGCAGCGGTTTTGTATATGGAGTTTCTGCGATGAATTTTCAGTGACAGTCAAGACTGTCACTATTAAACTTGTTTTTATTTTATCTTGTTTTGTTCACTATTTTCAGTGACGCTTTGACAGTTTTAAATTATATTTTATATAGTATTATTGTATATATATATATGTGTATATATATGTGTTTTGTATAATATTTGTAATAATATATTATGTTATTTGTATACATATTGGTTTATATATATATTATTTTAGGGTATATATTATTTGTATTAGTAGTATACTTTGTGTGAGTATGATTTGTGATCTAATTTTTATTCCTAAATTGTTGTATTTTATTTCTATATTATTTATATAGATTTCTTGTGAGGTTGACCTTGGTTTGACTTTAGTTGACTTTAGAGTTGACCATAGTTGACTTTTGACTTAGAATTTATTTATTGACCTAGGAGTTGACTAGTTTGACTTATTCTCTTTCCGGGACCTTATTTTATTGTGGTATTCCATATCTAGGTCTTCGAGGCACCGAGTCAGACATCTGTGAGATTGTTCTTTGGATTTCAGGCGAGTACATTCTCTGATAGTTTCTCATTTATGATATCCTCTATGTTCGTTGTATCTAGTGTAGATATACATGTTTCTCTTGACACTATGGTTACACGGATTAGTATATCCGGATCTCGTCATGAGATATTATTCCTTGGTATATGGTGTATATGGTGCAAGTATTGTTTCATTGGTTATCTTGTACATGTACAGACACCGATTTTTGGGAGGAGTCGCTCTCTTCTTGGGGAATCTAGTGCCATAGCATACCGTGGTTGGATCTATTATACCAGTTGGGGGTGGGGAGTATTAGTATAGATATGTGATCAAATCCCTATTGAATAAAGTATTGGTAAGCAAATAGTGTTGATCATGCACTGCACGTATGATTAGCCAGGCCGCATTGTATCTTGCCCAAGCCGATCACATGTTAAGCTAGTACTCACACACTTAGTCATTAGTATTATTGTTTCATTGGCATATTGTTCATTATTGTATTTCTTTCCAGTATTTACTTATTGTCTATATATCTCTTGTATCTATTTTGTGCATCTTATTTATCCACAGCTATTTACTGTTACATAGTTTTTATCATTAATTGAGAACTGCTGTTAGGGTTGTACTCTGCTCCTTTCCTGACTGGATATATTTTTCCAGATGACACTGAGGAGTACCCTACCTATTATGGACCCCAGGATGTTGTGGGTTTAGATTCGGAGACCCTGGCTCAAGAGGGACTTATCCCAATTGAGACAGTTGACCCTGGAGTGTAGCTTGTAGTATGATAGTATTCTTTTGTACTGGATTTGTCTCCAGCTTATTTTTGTTACTCTTCAGACTCATTGATGTATTATTTTAAACTCATGAGTTGATGACTATTCTATTCTTATCTGATTCGTGTTCATTCTATCTTAGTTCTGTGATTGAGTACACTATCTTTTGGTGGTTCATTATATTAGATAGACTTTCTAGACAGCGTTCTACCGCCGATTCTGCGGCGTAGGCTGGGCGTTGTTCTGACTAGTACCCTTACCCCGGGTGCGGGTCATGACAGTTTTCCCTGTCGGGAATTTGGTTTTGTACCTGCCAACGATGCCGAGGGATTATCCCATCTCGGCTTTCTTCCACGCGACGCATCCCAGGAAGATGTCGTGGACGCTGACTCCTGATCTTCACGGCAAGCCGGGGAAGATCTTTCATCTGAAAGGAGCTGACCAGGGGTCGTTTGTCAGTCGCCCTTCCGGCGTTGTGACGTTGTTCAGGGGACTGTGCCCGGGCAGTGTCCCGAGTGAAGACAGCTCAGTGATCCAGCCGGTCCAATTGCCGACCTTCTGTAACGACTTCATGTGACGAGGCGGGGTGTATCCCAAGGAGAATCCTCGGTGCAATGGGTGGATCGCCCCAATAAACTCCCGATGGACATGCCTAGTTGACTGGGCTTTGAAGCACTTCCGGAGAGAGCTGGAGGGCATTGGACTGTATGCCGCTGTGAGTGCGACGAGCGTCGGGTTACCTCCCAATCCTAATTTGTTCTTGGCACTGATAGAGCGATACATTTCGCTCACTGGCACCTTCGCCACTCCACTGGGGGAGCTGGGATTGGCCCTCCATGAGATGGCAGTTGTCTCGAGACTGCCGATGGGGGTTACCCCATATGAAGAGTATGTTCCCACCAACCGAGAGTTGGTGGACTTGGACCCTCGGGTGGCGGAAGTGTATCAGGAGCTGATGTGTCAATAATTCGCGTGCACCGCTTTTTATAACGAGCCTTCTGATTTAACTCACACCACCAAGTGGATGTCCTACCTCTTCTTCCACCGAGCCAGGGCTGCCAAGTCGGAGAAAGCCTCGGGGGGCAAGAATGAGCCCGTGAACTGTTTGGGCGTGCTTAGTGCCCAGGTCGTGGAGGATCTTATGGAGGAGGCTAAAGCCCGGATCAGATTCTCGTCGAGGGGGTAGGAAAGTACCCTGAAGGCATTAAGGCCTGTAGTTACTTGAGGTGCTGTCGCAGGCCTCTGTCTAAGGAAGCCCAGCTGGCTGGTTTCCTCTCGATATGGCTGTGTCGAGTAGTAGTGCCTGGTACTGCGTCTGCGAACCGCATTCACCGGAACATCCTGTGGCCGACAGTGCGCCTGGTGTTCGGGGCAAGACTGGGCTTGCTTCCTGCCATAGTGTGCCGTATACAGGCTGGCCTAAGAGCCATGACTGATGGGTTGCTCGTCGATGAAGCTCGGCGTGAGAGTTTTCCCCGGGTGGAATTACCATACCTGTATTTGATGGGATGGTTAATTCTCCACAATCCCCGGGTGATGTCTCCTGGCTCCGGTAGCAGCTCGGGGGGTATATTCTTGCTGAATTATAAGGACTCTCCCTGGAATGTGAGCACAGTTTTAGACTGTCGACTGGTGTTGAACCTCAGCCACGGCTGGAAGCTCCTCTGTACTCCCCCTCCTGTACATCGCAATCAATCAGGGACGAGGCTTGAGGATTCAGGTGGAGAGAAGATCGATCTTTCTCCGGAAGCTTTTAATTGGTTGGTCTGCATTAGGCCCTCCCATCTGCTGTACAGGAGCGAAGACCATTGCTTCTTCGAGCCCTACCTGCCTAGTCGGTTTGCCAGACAGTTCGGGTATGATCAGTTGCACGTGGACAACGACGTCACCAGCTTCAGGTCCAGGGGCGGACTCATTGATGGAGCTAGAGGGTGGCGATATTTCATCATGGGTTGCACGGGGGCAACCTTCATCGTGCCGGTCGTTACAACCTCCACGGAGCTGCGCATCCTTCATTCTTACGCCCAATTCTATGTTGCGATTAACACCTTCCATCGCAATTTTGACATGCGTGGAAGCTTCAAGGTGCCTTCTCCCAAGCCTGGGGGAAGAGTCAAAGTCCCCTCGGTTTCTTTGGACGAGGGTGAGGAGTCTGGTACTCCGGATGAGCCTCTGGTGTCGGTGCCGAGGTGTGAAGTGCCTCCGCCTGCGGGGGCTTTGGTAGTCTCTTCTGGGAAGCGACGGGCTTCTGCTCCGAAGGAAGCTTCTCTTCGTAAGAGGAGGAAGGAGACGGTTGCTCGTCCTCTCCGCATTCTTGGTGTTGAGGCTCCCGGGAGTGAGCCTGCATCTCCCCATATCAGGAATGATTCATTGGCTAGAGGTTCCTCGCCTTTTAGAGAGGGACCTTCTACAGTTTCGGTCGACGGTGCCGGAGAATCCTCGCTAGAGGTTGCTGTCGTGGCTACTGCTCCAGGTAGCAGAGCGAGATTGCCTGTGTGGCCGGGGCAGATGGGAGAATCTTTCCCGAGGTCAGCAGCGGGTAAAACTCCCGCTGTGTCAGCGAGCACGTCTGGCGAGATTCCAGCTGATGAACCTCGACCGCGTCTTGGTGAAGGCTTGACAGAAGTCTTGGCGATGTCGGTATGAATACCTAGAGATATCTAGATAGTATATATATATATATATTTATGTGATAGGTAAGGTAATGGGTAATTGGGTATGTGTGTGTGGATATATATATGTATATAGGTAGATACCTACTTAGATATATATAAAAATAGTAGATATCTATATTACCTAGCCTAGATTAATAACTAGGTATATAATTAGTAGCTAGATAGCTAGTTAGAGGGTTTTAGAGCGAAACCTCAATACCTTGAGATACCGAGGTATCTCAATACCTTGAGATATTCAAGGTATTGAGTTTCGAGCGGGGTATTTGAGCATTAGCCTAGGAAATGCTTTGGAGTGATTTTTATATGTTTATATATATATAATTACGCATGCTAGCATAGGTTTTAGCGGGTTTAGGCGGGGCACATGGCCTAGGGCGAGGTATCGGATACCGAGGGTATCCCGGTATCTCGATTAGGCGAGTTTGTGAGTTTAGTAGCTTAATGAGCTCGGTTTGACCTAGAATTTCAGGGGCACCCTAGTTTGACCTAGCTTTGACCATAATTGTCCCCGTTGACCGTAAAAGTCAACGTTTGACCTAGTTTTGACCTAGAGTTGACTTTTTAGACCCCGGGTTGACTTTTTGACCCGAATTTCACCGGTTTGACCCGTTCGACTTAGAATAGCCCTAGAAGCCTGTTTTTAATTATTTTATATCAGTTTAAATGCTTAGAACCCTGTTTAATTCTGTTTTTCGCATTAGGTCCCTGCGATACCGGTCCGGACCTCGATCCTCATCAGTTGCTCAGGACATCAGGCGAGTACCTACCTCTGATAGTTTTTATTTCATGATAGCGTTTATATCACCTGTTCTAGAACTGTAATACTTGATTCTGACACTTTATTACACGAGCTGATACTAGTGGATCCCGTCATGAGGTGCTATCCCCCTTACCGTGTTCAGCGGGTACTCTATCACGTGTATTTCATCATGTGCTTCGGGTATTGATTCTCATGTGCTATCATGTGCTTCTTGTGCTCTCGCCTTCGTGTGCGCGAGCTATTATCATGTACGTAGCGTGTTGTGGTTGGATCCAATGGTATTAGTGGGGGAGGGGAGTAGTGAGTTGGTTATATGATCAAAGCCAAACAGTATTCATGTGTATGTCGGTTATGCAACTCACGCATAACGGAGTTATCGTAGTGACTTTCATGTGCAACCTAAGCCGATCATATAACGAACTTGTGCTCAAGGCACTTAGCTAGTATTCATGTTTCTCACCTGCAGTTACTTTTTTACTACTTGTATCGTTCTCCAGTTTACATTGCAGCTACTTATTGTGCTCCAACATATATTTATTTCCTGTGCGTCTTGATTACTTTTCTATTGCTCGTCATATACACCTTACCATGCATTTGGAGTTACTTTCAGAGTTATGTACTTCGCTCCAGTCCTGACTGGGCATATTTTTTCCAGAGGATCCTGAGGACTATTGCCCTACGTTCTACGGGCCTGGTATTGACGACTGTTGTGACCCCGAGGAGGAGTGCGCCGAGGAGACGCCGATAGCACCCTAGTTAGCTAGGTGGGTTTCCTGGGTTTTCCTTGTGGTCTGTATTATTTTGGATTGTCTTGCTCTCTTGGTTCTGTTTCTTTGTTTATATCATATCGTGCTTATATTCTTCCTCTAGATTTTGTGATTGAGATCATTGACATATATATATTGCGTGGTTGCCCTCCTTTTGGAGAGGATTTTATTCACATATATATATATTGCGTAGTTTTGCCCTCCTTTTGGAGAGGTCATGCCGGATTTTTCTGTGAGTTATCTAGATAGTTGGTTGACCTAGAACGGACCTTTACAGCGTTCTACCGCCGATTCTGCGGCGTAGGCTGGACGTACCCACGGCTCATGCCCAATTTTCGGGTGCGGGCCATGACAGTCGGTCGGCCCACCTCCTTCTCCAGGTATGACAGTTCGCATTGCGTCATTAAGGCGTGGTTTAGCTACATCGGCTGCAGATGCATCGTATATGCCGTTGGCTCCGGGTAAATGTTACGACCCAATTCCGTAGAATCACTTGAGGCGTCCCCCGAATCGTGACCGCCGTGCGGGCCTGGAGTTGCGCCCGCACAAGGCTTTAATGATTTGCATAGCAAGCACATATTCAGAGTACGCAGATAAATTGAAACACAGATTTGAAACATAGAAAAGTTCTCTTTATTGATAATGAACATCTATTACAAACTCTTGAACGAGTTAGCTAATATGCCGAACGGCTTACAAAAGAGATGACTCAAAATGAGATAGCAGTCCTGTACATTACATCCCTTTATAAACTCAAAACGATATAGACCTCCAGGCTGGAGGACGGCTTTGCCACGGAGCTGCATATTGTGTATGAAGAGTTGCAAGCTCCGGTCTTCAAAAGGCTTCGAGGCGCGGTGAAGATGCGCCAACAGCTTGAACTGGATCGGGTAGACGACTTCGGCTCCTCGCTCGGTTCGCCTTGGTGCGGAGAACCTGTTTCAACGAGGGTCAGCATATCAAAACATGCTGGTGAAGGCGAGCTAGCCGAACTATACCAATCAACACGTTGTTTAGTGAAGCATGCATATTTTTGTGGGTTTTTATCTTGCCTTAGTTCATTTACAAGTAAGCAGCATATAGAATTTACTGAAATGAACGTGCCACCGTTCGGTGGATTTTACCTGACCGTCTGAATTACCTGCACAATACTTACCATGCCTTCCCTGAAACGAAGACACAAGTTAGTATGCAACAGGTTTAAATATACATAGGATCACTGGCTTGATGCCACGAAGGGACGGGTTATAGTCTCAAGACACAAATGATATACACCGCAGGTGACGAGCCCCGCTGCATAACACTTTGCCCCATAACATACGATTATACATACGTTCCGTCTGGATCGGATCGGTCCCGGCGCCCCGGTGACCGTCCGCGGAACTCATAACATACCTTGTGCACAAGTCGTCCGTGATCGAGAATACTCATAGAATTTGTTCCATAGCATACAGTTTTGCATAGTCATCCTGACAGTTTATTTCATAACAAGCATATATTTCCATACTTAGCACGATTCATAGAACAGTTATAAACGAACTAGCATACAGGATGATAACCGTTCATAAGTTTGTTAACAAGCATAATAACCAAGTTATTCTCTTTTATCTTGGTTTCTTTTATTATTACTTGGTATCGTTTGATCGGGGCAAAGGAGAGTGCAGATTGATTAGCTGTGAAGCTTGGAAGCAGGACTAGCTAATCGGGTTGGTAGTCACTCACTTAGATTTTGGAAAGAAGAAGGAAAGAGGCACTTCACGACTCCGCTCGCAAGCCGCCTACTGCTCGTTCACCTGCACACGAACAGCTCGATTAATACTTCTTCCTCTCTTTCCAATCTCGGAATAGAAGTGCAAGTCAATGAACGAAAATAATGAAAACCATCGAAATCTTTCAAGGAAAACAAGTAAATCCCAAAACCAACTCAAAGCACGAAAGCAACAAGCGACATCGAAAACCGAGGCAATAAAAGATAGCAGCGGAGAGGTCCCTCCTGACTCTGCCGCTAAGCCGATCCTTGGGGCGCAGTCTACTGAATATGGGAATCGATTCCGAAGAAACAAATCCATAACGAGGACGAGTTCTTAATTCAATCTATCCCGATCGAACGATACCGTCTTGTGTTTCTTAGCCGCGCTCTCCGCACCGGGAGAACGGAGTGCTACAGTAAATGTCGTCTTTATGTCTCCCTTTAGAAAGATTTCCATCATACTGATATCAACTTTCTTGTCCTTTTCTCAGGGGATGGCGTCCATGGAGAGCACAGCGTTGAAGCGCCTTCTGGCTTTGCTCTGGCTCCTGGCGATGATGTGGAGGCGCCTGACTTCGAGGAGAAAATGTCCTCGGGGGCTAGCTCGTCCAGAGTGGTTTCATCATCTCAAGAGGAGGACGAACCCGTCATCGTGACCTCGCCCCTTGCGAGTATGCTGATGACTTCGATCGTTGTCATCGCACCTTCTTCGGTCGCGCCACGCGTCGAGGCGGCGACTGTGGCCACCTCGTCTGCAGTTATCCCTGGAGAGGGACTTGCTGATATCGAGGCCACTCCTGGCGTTCAGTCGAATCTATTTGCGTTGACCGAGCAACATACCAGCCTCTTTTACACCGGTTTGAAAATGATGATATCAATGGTGTTGGCGAAGAGTCTAGATTTCGAGCGCCTGAAGAAGACATCTCAATTTTCGATCGGGGCCATCAGGGAGCTCGGCGATCCTGGGGTAGCTGACGCCCTGGAGGCGGTGGTTAATGGTTTAGAGCAACCCATTAACGAATACTTGCAGCTGACTCGGGGCAGCTTCGATGCTGAGGTCCAGACCAGGTACGACCACATGACTATGCGGCTCACTACCAAGATGGAAAGCCTAGACAACTCCATCAAGACACATAAGCTGGAGATGGATAGAAGAAAAGCTGTCGTGGCAGAGGCTCTCGCTCTTGAGACGAAGTGCCGATCCGAGCATGACGGGAATGCAGCGAGGGCCTCCAAGCTGAGGAAAAAACTCGCTCGGGCAGAGGAGTGGGCTTCTCAATCATTGGCGGGTCTAGACGTAGCGACTGGGCGATTGAGCGCGGTGCGACAGGATTTGGACCGTGCGGAAGCTGCCCGCGCGGGCTGCCTTCGGGCAAGGGCTGAGCTGTCCTGTATGAATACCCCCGAGGCACGGCTGGAGGGGGCTCGCGCCGATGCCTTGGTTCTTAGGAATGAGAGGATAGCTGCACTGGAGCGGCTGATTCGCAATCTGACTACTCCGCCATCATGATGTATCCTTTCTCTTTCTGCTTCCCCAGATGTAATTCTGCTATCTTTTGGGAATAAATAAAAGCGACTCTTTTCTGACTTTTGTGGACCCATCATTTCGGAATGTAAATGACAGTTTTTTAGGCGAGAGTGATATCTGATGATAAACTCTCGATAAACTTTTAGCGGGACATATCTGTTCAGAGGTCATACGGACATGATAGAATATAACCCAACTAATTGCGTTCTGGAAGTAGTTTTGTCAGAATTGCGATCCTCGCTATATTCCACTTGAGCAGGGGAGATTAAGCATAGTACATTTTCAGGAATTTGCCGTTGATAGGAGCCACTAACAAGTCTCCATTAGGCTGGGCTATCCTGTAGGCACCGTTCGAGAACGTTGTCTCGATCACATAAGGGCCTTCCCACTTGGGCTGGAATTTGCCTTTACTTCTGTGAGTAAGAATCATCGGCCTTCTTACGGCTAGAACTAGCTCGCCGACTTTGAACACTCTTTTCTTCACTTTATGATTGAAGGTTTTAGAAATGCGTGCTTGGTAGAGCGCGATGCGCTGCTGAGCTTGTAGGCATTTCTCGTCTAATCCTTCTAGCTCTTGGAGCCTTAACAGGTCATTCTTCTCTCGAGTCAGCTCACTAGTCACGGCTATCCTGAGTGACGGGATCTGGATTTCAATGGGGAGAACTGCTTTGCTCCTGTAGACCAGCGAGAATGGGGTACAACCTGTCGGTGTTCGTACCGTTGTGCGGTATGCCCAGAGACATTCGTCCAGCTTCTCATTCCAATCTTTCTTGTTTGAAGAGACAAATTTCTTCAAGAGTTTGATAATGGTTTTGTTGAAAGCTTCCGCCAAACTATTAGCAGCTGGATAATATGCCGTAGAGGCAATATTATGTATCCGATTTTTATCGCAAAATCGATGAAATGCTTGGCTGATGAACTGAGGCCCATTGTCGTGAATTATCCTCCGGGGTACCCCGAAGCGATAAATGACGTGATGTTTGATGAAGCTGATCACATTAGACGCCTTCACCTCAGCGAGGGGGATCGCCTCTGCCCATTTGGAGAAGTAATCCGTGATCGCCAGTATGAACTGGTGACCGCTGGAAGAAGACGGGTGAATAGGACCAATGATATCCATACCCCATGCTTTGAAAGGCCAGGACGCAACTGTAGGATATAGATATTCAGACGGTTGATGTATGAAGTCTGCATGAACCTGACAGGTTCTGCATTGTCTTGCATACCGTATTGCATCTGCGATCATAGTAGGCCAGTAATAGCCCATTCTCCTGATGCGATCCTGTAGCTTAGGACCGGGTTGATGCGCTCCGCATACGCCGTCGTGAACTTTCCGGATAATCTGCTGTGCTTCGTCTTCAGATAGACATCTTAATAGCTGTCCGTCGTAGGTCCGACGATATAGGCATTGTGAAGATGCATCGTAGTAGAAGCGTAATGATCGCCTTTTGACGGATACTGCTTCTTTGGGGTCCTCCGGCAAGATTCCGTATGCGACAAAATCCATGAAGGGACTTCTCCAGTCTCTTCTGGAGGGATCTGCGTTCACAGCATGGCTGCATTCTATGTAAAAGTTGTTCTTCACACAGAATAAATCTCTGTTAAGAAGGATTACCGAATCCTGCCTTCTTATAGGGATGGCTAAATCTGCAGCTAGACTGGCTAGGGCATCAGCTTCTAGATTCTGAGATCGAGGTACATGCTCTAGGAAGAATCCTTTGAAGGTCATGGCTATCTCGACCGTCGCTCGGTGATAGGGGTTGAGGTCTGGATTCCGGACTTCATATATTCCTCTGACTTGATTGACGATAAGCAGAGAATCACCGAATGCTTCCAGGGACTCGACCCCCAGCTCTTTGGCGACTTGGAGCCCGATTAGCAGAGCGTTGTACTCTGCCACATTGTTGGAGCAGGGCTCGCTAAGAGAATATGCTCGGTAGATGACGAGCTGATCAGGAGTGACCAGGATGACTCCTACTCCTGAAACGACGTTTCCCCTAGGACCGGTTCTGGAGGCACCATCGAAGAAGAGTTGCCACGCGTCACTTTCCATCGCGGAATTATATTCTGCAACTTCGTCGGGAATGTCCTCGTATAATTTGGAGGCCTCCGGGATAGGATGAGCAGCTAGGAAGTCAGCCAGCGCTTGGCCCTTGATGGACTTCTGCGGTACGTATACCATGTCATATGGTGTTAATAGCATCGCCCAAGTCACGAGTTAGGAATTAAGAGCACTAGGCTTGCTCATCAGTACTCGAAGAGGGTTGATCCTGGAGATGATATGAATAATCTGGCCGGCGACATAGTGCCGCGTCTTCTGGATAGCGAACATCAGAGCCAAGCATTCCTTCTGCACTGGGTTGTACCGGTGTTCGGCTCCGACCATTATCCTACTGAGGTAGTAGATAGCCTGTTCATGACCCATGTCGTTCTTCTGTGCGAGAAGAGCTCCTAGTGAATGATCCATCGCTCGAACGTACAGCAAGAATGGTCTCCCCATGACGGGAGGCACCAAAACTGGCGGACTGGTGAGGTAGTGCTTGATATCTCAGAACGCTTGCTGACAGGCTTCGTCCCATACGAAGGATACACCTTTCTTCATGAGATGAGAAAAGGGCTGACATCTGGTACGACGGGACCTTGCTCTGAAGGTTTGATTGCTGGAGCGTCCGCCGGTGCACCTTCCTGACTTGCTCCGTAGTCGTTGAGGTAGGCTTTCCCTGAACGGGTTGCAGCAAATACCTCGTCTTCATCCGATGCCAAGGAAGTCGCGATCATATGGCAGGGCCTGTATTTGGAGCTCTTTTTGGATGTAGGCTTAGTTGCCTTAGTTTCTTCCTCGAGCTCTGATACCAGGTCTGGATGAACCCACATAATCTCGCCTTGCCGGGTAGTCAGGGGTACCAGGTCGTGATTTTGATCCCTAGCTGGAGGGAGATTGACGATGTTTATCGTTGTCCGGGAGATAGGTGCAACGCCGTCCGGGATCTCTTGGGGAGGCAGATTATCAAACTGCAGAGAGATCATGTTGGCCGTGACCGTCTTCTCGGTGTTGTGCAGAGTGATGGCCTTAGCATCGATTAACCCCTGGATCTTCCTTTTCAGTATGTAACACACCTTTGTTGGGTGGTGTACGTATCTGTAGAAGATACAGTATTTGGGGTCGTTAGTATTGCCGACTTCCTGGGGCCGCCGTAGCTCTGGAAGGGTGATTTTGCCGCTTTTGACGAGACACTCGAATATACTTGGGATATCGTCGTCGTTGAAAGAGTAGACTGCGACGGGCCTGGAAGTCCCGGGTTTCGTTTGCGTGGTTGCCGCAATCTTTGGTCTGGCCGTATTGATTGCCAGGGCTTCTTTTCCTTTGGGACCACGAGGATGGTCGCTGCTAGAAGATGACCTCTTGCCTCTGTCAGAGACGGAGATCATGATGCCATTGTCCCGCGCCTTGCGACCGTTGTCTTCGGCGGCTACTGCCGAGATGATGAACGAGGGCCAATCATGGAACTGATATGGTCCTGTGAATACCGAGACCACGAGAAGGAGGTTCTTCCTGCAAATGTCTACCAATGCAGAGTTGGGAACTCCTGGAGGCATCTGTAAGGTGGCCTGACGAAAACGTTCGATGAAGATGCGAACGTCCTCCTTTTTCTTCTGCTTGACTTCGATGAGAGAGGACATAGACATGTCCATTCCTCCATCGTAGAATCGTATGAAGAATAAAGCTCTGAAGTCCTCGAAGGAAGTAATACAGTTGTTCGCCAAGCTACGGTACCACTGATAGGCTACTCCTGAGAGACAGCCTTTGAACACCCGAGTAAGGAGGGCGTCGTTCCCTTGTAGCAACACCGTCATTATACTGAAATAGTTTATGTACTGGCTTGGTGATATTTTTTCCTTGAACAGGGCCATAGTCTGAGGTTTGTACCTCGACGGAAAAGGAACCTCCTCCCAGATAGCTGGGTAGGGCTGGTTGATTCCCAGTTTCTTGAGCTGATCTTTGTGCTTCAAGGCGTCGAACTGGGCTTTCAACTCCCGTACTGCCTGCATCGGATTTTTAGTCGAAAGCGGGGCCACGGAGTGGTGCAGAGTTGGTTGTATCGTAACTCCAGCGGGAGGTAAGGCATTCTCTGAGTGAGGAAGCGGAGGAACTGCTGACTCTTGAACTAGCGCAGGCTCTTGGCTCGGGTTGGATGGTGGTAAGTCCACCCCCACACATATCTGAGTTGGCGGGACTGATGCTTGAGCCATGGCAGTCGCGTGCTGAGTTAGCATCATCTGGTGCATGTTCTCCATCATGGATTGCATTTGTTTCAGAGATGTCTCCAGTATAGTGATGCTTTATTCCGCGTTCCCTGACGGCGAAGCTTTCTCGCATTCATCTTCAACGGCGTAAACTCCCATCTCCCTGGGTGTTATTGAAGGATTAGTATAGGTCGCTGTAGAAGTCGACTCTACACTTTCTGCCTCTGATTCGGGGGCTTGGCGATCCCCAGCGTCGGAATCAGAAGAGGACGAAGCTGGTTGTCGTGACCTCGCGCGAGTGTTTTGGAACACCCCGGCTTCAGCGTTCATGAGGAGCTCACTGAACCTCCTTCGGCTCGGGGGCCGGGAGGGATGACGTCTTGAGCTCGACCCTCCTCTACGTATGTGTGAAGCCATGTTCACAAATGCATGCGCGGGGAAAGACTAAGAGTAGCTCAATCGGTCGAAAATCGACCGTTTTGCTTTAGAACAGCAGCAGTCAATCACAATTTTATGACTATTACAACATTGCTCGTTAGGGGGCGTAATAGACATGTTGGAAGGTCCCCTTTCCTTACGCTTCTGGATTAGATATGCGCGCAAGTCAGGAGGAGTAGAGGAAGAAGACGAAGGCTTGTTTCTTCTGTTCCCATCAGTGGGCATGCGGAGATTGGGCACCATGGTCTTCCCTACGCCACCTGTGTACAACAGATTGGCCATCTGGGTGGCGGATAATCCCTTGGAGGGATGCCTTTCCGCAATCTGAGCTTATTTTACGTCGAGGGACTGTGCCTGGCGTAAATTGGAGATTCGCTCAGTCTGGCGTAAAGCTGGAGAGGCCCTCAGTCGGCCATCGGCTTCTCGCGTAATCCGGAGGGTAGGTAGACTGTTCCCTTGCTGGCGTAAAGGCCGAGTAGCTGAGTATTCGTCTGCTTGCTTCCCCTCGCGGAGATCACAGCGCTCATCTGGTTTTCCGTAGAGGTCAGATATTGTCTTGCGCGTGGAGCATGATCTGTACCTTCGATTTGGCGTTGAGGCACCATCGAAAGTTTTGTCTGTACCGCGCGTAGCGGAAGACTGATTTCTGCGCATAAAGCACAGTGGATACTCCTGGGTTAGCGCTGAGGTTTTGCCCAAAGTTTTGTCTGTACCGCGCGTAGCGGAAGACTGATTCCTACACGTAGAGCGCAGTGGATACTTCTGGGTCAGCGCTGAGACTTTGCCCGAAGTTTTGTCTGTACCGCGCATAGCAGGAGACTGAGTTTTACGTGCAGGGTACGGAGGGAGCAATGCTACCACCTCATTGGTCGGAGAGATCGAAAAGTCCATAGGAATGGTAGAGGATGTCTTGGACATCCACACTTTGCGCAG
Source organism: Iris macrosiphon (assembly GCA_036927795.1). Lineage (NCBI taxonomy): Eukaryota > Viridiplantae > Streptophyta > Magnoliopsida > Asparagales > Iridaceae > Iris > Iris macrosiphon. Next base: position 13,501 of record JAYESA010001062.1, on the reverse strand, counting down.
CTGCCTGTTGTCTTGGACGGAGAAAGAGTGAGAGCTACCCCCGATTCGAAGCATGTCTTCGTAGGCAGACTAGTCGAATTGGACGACCAGTGTCTTCTTCACGGATCCCACGGATACCGCATCGTGTTGAGCAATTGCTTCCTCATCAGAAGAGAAAGATTTCTCCAGCAGAGTCACCATCTTGTTTGTGGTATTTAAACGAAAGAATGAAAGTGTATTTCAATGACAGGGTTTATGCGAAACCTGCGCCCTTTGGTTTACAAACAAACTTGTACAATGTAATCCTATACGAGGATGTGGGAGTACAATTTATTTAATCTGGGTACAAATTGCTATAGGTGTCTGATCTGCAGTCGATCACTTTAGGCCTTTGACCACACGATGTTGAAGAAGTGCCGTGGAAGACAGGTAGCAGCTTCGAAGGTTGCAGGAGAGGGTGGATGCACGATGCCAAAGTCGTCGATCCCTGCTCTTTGCCTGAGCTCCGGTCTCTCTCTCTCTCTCTTGACCTTTTGATCTGGTATTGGTTTTCTTGACCAAGTTTCCGACCCTCCAATTTGTCGACCTTATTCCTTTTTTTTCGACCTTGTTCCCCATTGATAGGGGTCTCTATTTATAGAGTTTTGGTGACAGTGACCACTCCGTCGGTGTAAAAACCGAGGAGTGGAAAGTACAGCACCCCTTTACACAATGGTTAAGATAACCAATGCCTGCGTATAGATGACCTTTTGAGTGAGCATGTGACGCGTGTCCAACTAAGGGGACAAAACGCGTATATTTGCTGCGAAGATCACGGCGTAGAAGCCACGTAGGTAGGTATCCCTTGTGTAGAAGAGGTTGGCGTAGAAGCCAAATGACTGTCACCCTGGCGTAGAAGCCAAGTAGGCATAGAAGTCGAACAGGCGTAGAAGCCGAACAGGCGTAGAAGCCGAATAGGCATAGAAGCCGAATGGTCGTAGAGGCCGAGTGGTCGTAGAGACTGAGTGGGCGTAGAAGCCGCGCGAGCACAGATCCTGAATGGGCGTAGAAGCCGCTGCGTACCGTGCCAGAGTGCTGATGTGGACGTCTTAGCCGGAATTACGGCTTTTGAAGATATAATCAAATCTCTTGCAGAGATTCGCCACCATCTTATGCATTAAATGCGGAGGCGTATTTTGAAGGTCTGCAGCCCTTCTGTGCATCTGTCGTAGAGACGTGCCTTGAGAGAAACTGTCACCGCTCTGTGCAATTAGACGTGGAGACGTGCCTCGAGTCCCGTACGAAGTGCAGCTTTTGACGTGGCAGGCGGTTTGTCTACTGCGGAGCGTAAAACAGCTCATGTTTGCCTGTATAAAACAAGGCAGCATATTCCCTTGTACGCGAAAGAGCGGTTTATGCTGAGGGGACTTTAGTAAATGATGGTTCGGTGATGTTTTAACCAAATCCTCTGCATTAAATACAAAGATCCGCCATTATACTGTGGGGCGCGTCCCGAGGGGTCTGCCATCGTTTCCAGCCGTCGTCTGGGTAGCCGTGCAGCACTTTTTGTCAGGAGTCAGAGGTCAGATTCACTGCGTGACTTGACAGGTTCATTTCGGGGAAGACGAAGCATTCCTCGTACGCTTTAACGCTGCTTTGAGAGCGGATGAGTTTTACGCCATGGAGGAGATGAAGAACCCTGTTTACGCTGGAGCGGCCTGGACGTACTGCACTTACGCGGATGGTCCTTTGAGTTTATTCTTCACGCTGTGTTTTAGCGGAAAAAGCTCTGTTGTATGCTTGATGGCTCTGAAGGCCTCTATTTATGCTGCTCTGCATCAAGAGGCTGCGTAGATCCTCCCAGCATATTTTTTATGCTTCTACACCATATTATCCTCATGTTCCTGCCGGCGCTGTGCATACATCCAGTCACAAACGCCAAAGCAACGAGAGAGGAAACAACGCTACAAAGTGTCACAATGATGGAAGAAAGCAGAAAGCAAACCAGCCTTGTAGTTTCTGCAAAAAGCCGGGGCATGTAATCGACAAATGTCGCCTGAAACTTGGTTTATGCCTAGTCTGTGGCGGATCAGACCATTCTGTTCGTGATTTTTCCTTGAGTCATGATCGCCGTCCCGAACGCAATAATCTCTAACGGTAGGTCTTATTCTTAAGTTTTGGGATGAAACTTCCAATTAGTTGGGTAGTATGTAGCACCCCGTTCTCCCAGGGCGGAGATCACGGCTAAAAAACACAAGACGGTATCGTTCGATCGGGATAGATTGAATTAAGAACTCGTCCTCGTTATGGATTTGTTTCTTCGGAATCGATTCCCATATTCAGTGGACCGCGCCCCAAGGATCTTCTTAGCGGCAGAGTCAGGAGGGACCTCTCCGCTGCTATCTTTTATTGCCTCGGTTTTCGATGTCGCTTGTTGCCTTCGTGCTTTGAGTTGGTTTTGGGATTTTCTTGTTTTCCTTGAACGGTTTCGATGGTTTTTATTATTTTCGTTCATTGACTTGCACTTCTATTCCGTGATTGGAAAGGGAGGAAGAAGTATTAATCGAGCTGTTCGTGTGCAGGTGAACGAGCAGTAGGCGGCTTACGAGCGGAGTCGTGAAGCGCCTCTTTCCTTCTCCCTTCCAACAAATCTAAGTGAGTGGCTACCAACCCGATTAGCTAGCCCTGCTTCCAAGCTTCACATCTAATAAATCTTGCACTCTCCTTTGCCCCGATCAAGCGATACCAAGTAATAATAAAAGAAACCAAGATAAAAGAGAATAGACTTAGTTCATTATGCTTGTCAATAACTTCTTGAACGGATACTGAACTGCATGCTTGTTCGTTTGGGAATAAATCATGAATTGCTTGTCTTGTACTTACTTGTCTTGTACTCTTGTTGCCTCAACTATAGATTGTTAACTTGTATATTGTTCGATCATGGACAACTTGTGCACAGGGTAACGGTCTTGCGGACGATGCTGGGGCACTGGCATCGATCCGGTCCGGGCGAGACCTATTGTTTAGTCTCTTGTTCTTGGCGAAATGGCTTGCAACGCCCCCTTGTACTTTTGTTGCACACCATTCTCGTCAAAGACTATCGTCCATTATGGAAACCAAGCCAGTGATCATCTTGTATATTTAAACCTGTTGCATACTAACTTGTGTCTTCGTGGCAGGAAAGGCATGGTAAGTATTATGCAGGTGATTCAGACGGTCAGGTAAAATCCACCGAACGGTGGTACGTTCATTTCAGTAAATTTTATATACTACTTACTTGTAAATGAACCAAGGCAAGATAGAAACCCACAAAATATGCATGCTTCATTAAAACAACGTGTTGATTGGTATAGCTCGGTTAGCTCGCCTTCACCAGCATGTTTCGATATGCTGACCCTCGTTGAAACAGGTTCTCTGCACCAAGGCGAACCGAGCGAGGAGCCGAAGTCGTCTTCCTGATCCAGTCCAGCTGTTGGCGCATCTTCCCCGCGCCCCTTGAAGCATTTTGGAGTCAGAAGCTTGCAACTCTTCATACACAAATGCAGCTTCGTGGCAAAGCTATCCTCCAGCCTGGAGGTCTTTATCATTTTGAGTTTATAAAGGGATGTAATGTACAAGACTGCTATCTCATTTTGAGTCATCTCTTTTGTAAGCCGTTCGGTATATTAGCTGACTCGTTCAAGAGTTTGTAATAGATGTTCATTATCAATAAAGAGAACTTTTCCATGTTTCAAATCTGTGTTCAATTTATCTGCGTACTCTGAATATGTGCTTACTATGCAAAATACTTTAGTCTTGTGCGGGCGCAACCCCAGGCCCGCACGGCATCACGATTCGGGGGACGCCCCAACGGTTCTAAGAAATCGGGTCGTGACAATCATTTCTTATGAGTGCTTGTCGATCACAGAATGAAGGATGCAAGGTATACGAAGGAAATTTACCATGCGACGATGATGACGTGCTAAGTGCACACTACTAAAATACAGAGGAAGAGCGACATCATTTTTCGACGCCAAAATATCGCTATTCACTATTAGCGACTACCAGATGACGGTATTTAGACGAAAATACCCTTCGTTAAACGCCACATCGCTAAAAGTTTTTGTCGCCGATCAGTCGAATTTTTGACTACAATTGGCATAATTGCGACGTCGATTTAGTTAATGTCTATGCGATATTTCAGCGACAGAATTGTTAAGCGACGCTTTAGCGACGTATATGTGACAATAATTTAGTTTATAATGACGTCTAGATAGCGATGTATTTGCGTCAAAAATGGCGTAGGGTTAGCGACGTTATAACGACATTATTTATGTTCCCGATACTGAAAAAAATTCTGATACTCAAGTTGGCGACGGAATAACGACATTACTTATTATCGGAAGGAAGTTGCCTGTCCGTCGACATGTGTCGGTAATCCGTCGTCCAAGCAAAGAAATTTACTTGGCGACGGTTGTATCCGTCGCTAACATGTCGCAAGTACGTCTTAGGTAGCCACTAGGTCGATGGATGTCCGTCGCTAATATAGACATAACTGCAAATTTTTTTTAAATAAAAATATCCCAGCATGTTTGGTTTATATAAAACTTGTTAAAACTATCAATATATCAACCACCCAGCGTAACCCGCTGTAGGATTCTCGTCCAATCGAACCTACAACGGCAAAAACGCACGCTGGAAACACACATGAGACATAATTTAGAAAAGACATATAATTAAAATTAAATTAAATGCATACATAAAAAATATCCACAAGTCCACGACCACAAGTCCAAATAAAATGATTAAACTACATGAACAATATTCACAAGTCCACGACCACGATAACAAAAATAAATAATATCCACAAGTTCACGATTACTACAACACAAATAAATATTAAATATAAATAAAATCATCGATCTGGCGGTGTTTTCAGGTCACGCAGACGTTCGAGGACGTCCGAAGGAATTTTGTTCACTAATTTATATGGTAGTGAACCTAACGCCTCCGGCGACAATAAGCATAGGAGTCTCATCACTGCGTCAACAAATAGAATATGGCCAGAAGCAGCAGCGGTAGGAGAAGAGGCACCAGAAGGACCAGATGTTGTGGTGCCAGGGACAACAATGGAAGGAGCACGAACGCTGGAAGAACCATGCTCCATGGAGGCCTGTATGTTGTTGATCGACTCCTGCATACTCACCACTGTGGCCGACAATGTGGTCATCGCGGTACCAATTTGCTCTATCCTATCAGGTTGTGCCGCAGCAGAAGATGCCGACGGTGGAGGCCTCGACTATATCGACATTTGCGACGCCAAGGAGCCGGTGCCGTAGACGCGTCCGCCTTTTCCTCTTCCGCCAGCGGCATGTACAAAAAGGTCGTTCGTCCGAGCGGTGTCACGACCCGCACCCAGAAAATCGGGCATGAGTCGTGGGTACGTCCAGCCTACGCCGCAACATCGGCGGTAGAACGCTGTCTAGGTCTACTATCTAGCTAACAATCTCACGCAATCAATATATAGGTACATGTCAAGATCTTAAATCCAAACGGAGGAGCAATATCATAATGATAACGCAAGTACTCAATCACGAATCTAAGCACGATAAGATAACACATAAGACTAACAACTATAAGGTCTAAACAACTGCAACTACTAAAAACTACCACAATAATAATAATAATAATAATAATAATAATAATAATACAACAATATCCAGAATCAAATACAATACAAGGTCTCAATCCAAAACCGGAAACAAATCCGGTACCAAAAGCTGATAAAAATAACAACTGAGGTCCTAGTGATCCCGGCTAGCAACCCAAAAATCACTACTAAACTAGGGGGTCCCTGTCTGCACCATCGACAGGCTGAGGTCCATAAAACATCGGACACCAATCTTCCGGATACTCTGGAAAAAATATGTCCAGTCAGGACTGGAGCAAGTACACCTCTAACAGCAGTTCCAGTTAAATGATAAAAACTACAAAACAATTGTAGCAAGTAGCATTGTGAAGGAAATAAAGTATGAACAAGAAATATATATATATCACTAGTGCATAAAGGTAAATATGCATGAATATCAGAAGCAAGATAGTAATGACTGCAAGATACAAAAAATCTAAACTAAGAGCAAGTATGTGCACAAGAACGTGTAGTGAGTCCAGCAAGAGTACATGTAATGAGTTAAGTCCAGAAACTATAAGTGAGACCAGCAAGAAATGCAAGAGAGTCCAGACTAGAAAGAATGAACTCGTGTCTTTGAAATACCTGTTTCGACATGTAAACGGCTAGGGGTAAGTACGGCTCACCGCGCACTGGGTGTGCGACTGCTATCTTTCCAGATTAGATATGAGGGGGTGATTCCAGTAATTCCAGATGAGAATGTTTACATGTCTACTCGAGTATTTTCCCGCTTCGACTGGTACAAGTGAATCCAAGACCTGACACGTAAATCAAGTATGAGTCCAACTAGAAACATGAGTGATGCCTGTAGTGATGCAAGTAGGTGATTCCAGAATAGAGGCCAGAAACATGAAATATACGTGTCGCAAGTAAATGAATCCAAAAATACTAGTCCATGTCGTGCCAGAAAAATCAGAAAGTACTATACTAGAAGTTGAATCATAATAATCATCAGATAATGAAAACTATCAGAGAATGTACTCGCTTGACGTCCTGAGCAACTGGCGATCCGAACTAGTGTCGCAAGGACCTATTGTAAAAAGCAAGATTAAACATGTTTCTAATGATTTAAACAGATATAAAATAGCTAAAAATAAGCTTCTAGGGTCGTTCTAGGTCAAATCGATAAAATCTGGGTCAAAAAGTCAACTCGGGGTCCAAAAAGTCAATTCTAGGTCAAAACCAGGTCAAAAGTTGACTTTGGCGGTCAACCGGGTCAACTACGGTCAACTCTAGGTCAAACTAGGGTGCCCCTAAAATTCTAGGTCAAAACTAGGTCATTAAGCTAATAAACCCTCAAACTCGCCTCCTTGAGATATCGGGATACCCTCGGTATCCGATACCTCGACATAAGCTATACGCCCCGTCTATACCCCATATAATATATACTAGCACATATAAATATATACAATTATAAATATAAAACTAACTCTAACCTTAATCCTAGGCTAAAACTCAATACCTTGTCCCGATGCTCAATACCTTGAGTAACTCAAGGTATTGAGATACTCAATCCTTACCCCTCACTAACACTAGCTAACTAACTATCTATCTATATATATACTTTACTATATACTACTATATATATATATATATATATATATATATATATATATATATATATATATATATATATATATATATATATATATATATATATATATATATATATATAAAACCTAGTGTATAGGTAAACACCTTAAATCTTACCTCCGATACCCAACTTATCTCAATACCTTGGTATCTCAAGGTATTGAGATACCTTACCCTCTAACTCTAACTAACTTAGCTAGTATCTATATATATACTACTATATATATAACATCAATATATATATATATATAAAACTTAGTATTAGGTTACCTCAATACCTTACCCCTAATACCTCAATACCTTGGGTATCTCGAGGTATTGAGATACCCAACTATCTCCCCTCTCTAACACTAACAATATAGCTAATTATCTATATAAATATATACACCTAGCTATATATCTAAGCATATATATATATATACAAACACATATGCATCTACCTACCTACATATATATATATATATATATATATATATATATATATATATATATATATATATATATATATATATATATATATATATATATATATATATATATATATATATCCACACACACACACACACACACACACACACACACACACACACACACATATATATATATATATATATATATATATATATATATATATAACTATATGTATATATATCTATACTAATCTATATATCTATCTATATATACCTCTATTTATCTATATATATGACCATACATATATATATATACATCTATATATACATACATATATAAAAGAAGGGGGAGAAACTGGCTTGAGCGCGCGCGCGCGCTGCTGAAAAGCGCCGCTGCCGCTGCCCGCAGCTGCTGCGGCTGCTGCTGCTGCCGCTGCTGCACGCAACTGCTGCTGCTGTCGCTGCTGCTGTCGCTGCTGCCGCGACGATGCTGCCCTGCTGCCGCGGCGCGCTGCTGCCAATGCTGGCTGCTGCTGCAGCTGCCCTCGCTGCGCATCGCTGCTGCTGCAGCTCCGCTGCTCGCATCCCCTCGACACACCACACACAGACACATCTATACACACACACAGAAACCTATACACGCACACACACTTACATATATATAAACCCAAAAATACATATATATGTATATATATATACACACAAACACATATATATATACATATACAAACAGACACACACACACACACACACACACACACACATATATATATATATATATATATATATATATACACATAAACACATATCCACACACACACACACACACACACACACACACCTACACATACACTAACACCAACACACACTCACACAAACACTCACTAACACACACTCACATATATATATAAACACACATACATATATATATATATACACACACACTCATATATATATATATATGTATATATATATATATATATATATATATATATATATATATATATATATATATATATATATATAGAAACACACACACACACACACACACACACACACACACATATATATATATATATATATATATATATACTCGAAAACTCTAATACACACTCCCCGAGGCTAAACCAACCTGCGCACAAGTCCGAAACCTAGAAACCAAGTCGAAATGGCCATTTGGTTATTTCGACGAACACGTGGAGTGCGGTTCGCGAAACCTCGGGAAACGCACACCAAACCTACTCGAAATCGGCCCAAAATTTATCCACAAGTTCTAATCGATGTCTAGAACCTAGAAAAAAAATGCTAACTCTCCGATTCTAGGTCCGTGGCAAAAACGCGCACGCACATAGAACCTACGACGACGAAAAACCCCCAAATCGCCCGAAACGCTCAAATCTCTGCGACATGATCTCACGTGTCCGAACGGGGACACATACTTATCCTCAAAACATCCAAGCACGTCTACCTAGGTCAGTCTAACCTAGGGCAACACCAAAAATTGGGCCAATCTCGGATTTTACCCAAAATTGACACAAAACCTAATGTCAAAGTCTCCAAACACCTCCAAACAAGCTCCAACTTTCTCCCACGGGTAGTCCTAAGGTCTAGGAAGGTTCTAAACTACTAATTATACTATATTAGAGTAATCACAAGGGGAAAAAAATTAGGGTTTATCTCTTAAGAATTGGAATCCCAAGCCAAAGTCTCCAAAAAGTCCCAAATTCACCACACCAAGCTTCCAAGCTTCCAACCCAAGCTCCAACACCAAATCTAAGCTCTACACATCTAGGTTAGAAAAAAGCAAAGGGTTAGGGTTGCATTGATGGAAGAAATAGAAGAAGGAAGAGAAGAAAGTGAAGAAAACTTACTTGGATTTGGAAGAAGGAACAAATGGAAGAAGAGAAGAAGAGAATGGAGAGTGGGAATGAAGAAGAAGAAGAAATGAAATGAAATGAAATGAGGGGGGGAGCTGCTGGTTGTATCCGGCCAGGGGGGTTAAGGGTTAGGGTTTGGGTTTGGGTTAAGTAAAATGACTAATATGCCCTCCAAATCAAGTCATCCTAAAATAGGGTTGGGTTTGGGGTCCCAAAAGCACTCTAATAAATCCCTAATCACCCTAACTAGCTAATAAAAATATAAATAACTATTCTAAGCCAAGAAATAAGTCTAACAGGGGTGCTGGTTGGGTCTGACATGGGTCCACTAGGGTCTTACATGGGTCCAGGCTAGCAAAAATCCTAAAATAACTAATAAAAAAAATAATACAATAAAAAATATTAATACAAATATTTATGATAAATATACAATTAACTAAATTAAAAAAAAACCCTGCTCTGAAAATGGGGTAGTAAAATGCCTATCTTCCTTAGAAAATTTCGTCCTCAAAATTTAAAGTCGATCGCACTCCCTCTAGGTCAAGCCCCCCAACAATCACAGTCAAGAAATTCTACCTAAACAACATGCAAGATCATGATCCTACTGGTCGTGTTATCACAGTCTCAATCAGGGTCACTACACTATCTACCACAGCACAAAAAAAAGTCTAACAGGTACTAATGAAGCACACCACAAGGAATGGAAAAGGACAGAAAGAAGAACAAAGAGACAGACCTGCTAACCCGACACCCGTAGCATCGGCCTCCTCGACCGTCAACGCATAAGCCCTACCCTACTGGGGTATCTCCCTCTGCTGGTGCAGTACATGATGCTGTGCCACAGGTGGCCTAGCTCCAACTCTCCGATCCTGTGCTCCACCAAATGGAGGTACAGTAGGGCAATCTCGCATCTGGTGAGCAGCGGATCCACAGAACAAACACACCTTCAGCCTTCTCCTACAAACATCCCAAGTGTGTCCTGCCTTCCTGCAGTAGGCACAAGTGGGCACTTTCTGATCCTGACCCTGCTACGCTGCCTTCTACACATAGGAACGCTTAGCCGGTCCCGCACTACCACTTACACTACCTGAATCATCCCTGCCTTTCTTGGACTTGATCTCCAAGTAATCCTCTTCCCTCTGAGCGTCTCCTACTATCTGCTCGAAAGTCGCCTCACGGTCGCTCCTAGTCAAAGATTTGACCGCCATGACCAAGCCCTTGCGAAACTTCCTCGCCTTTGCTGCCTCACTCAAGCCCTCCACGAATCTACCCAGACGGCAGAACTCCACTGCGTACTCGTCCATTAGCATGCTCCCTTGGACGAGTGCCTCGAACTGTCTCTCCAAAGCACTGAGCGACACATCTGGGAAAAACTTCTTCTTAAAAATCCTCTTGAAAGCCTCCCAAGTAAGCCCTGGTGCCGCGATCCTCGTATCAGTGCGATACCATGTCAAAGCGAGGCCGAACATCTGACTGCCCGCTACCTCTATCTGCATGCTGTCTGGAATCTGTGCCAGCCAAAAAATCCCCTCAATCTGCTCTATCCAGTCATCCGCATACAGGATCCCTTCTGTACCCCAGAACTTCTTGGACCGCATCCTCTGGAAGTCAATGATACTGCCCGACCTCGGATGCTGAGTCTGATCTGCCTGTGGCTGAATCTGTGCCACTCTATCCACTGCCGTCATGGCCACCTGGTGGGCATTCTCAATGCCCAGCCTCATCACATCCACCTGACGGTGCTGCACGTCCATCATCTCCCTGAAGAACGTAAATAACTGTACGACGTCTACTGGTACAGGAGGTGTTGGAGGAACCACCGGAACGACTGGGGTAGTTCTCGGATCGACAAGTGGAGGAGGATCCCCGAGAGAAACAGATGCTCCCTCAACCGCAGGAGTGGTGAGTAGAGCGGTAGCAGCTGCCTCAATACGAGCTGGACGAGAGGTAGCAGACCTCTCGATGGCAACTGCTGGAATAATACGATGGGATCGTGTCTTCGGAGGCATCCTGGACACAGATCAAAAGAAGTCAATACGGTGCAAGATACGATATGATCAAAGAAGGACAGTGATATTTCAAAAGAAGCAATTTCAGAATAATTTGATTAGAATTATTCCTAGTTATGATTGAGTACACTCTCATCCTAGATCCTATAGCAGGCCCGCAGCAGTACAACTAAATCGTTGTACTACCACGACATCATACTAATTGCAAATTGAGACCTGCATGGGGTCGCCACCAAAAACGTGTCACGACCCGCACCCGAAAAATCGGACATGAGTCGTGGGTACATCCAGCCTACGCCGCAGCATCAGTGGTAGAATGCTGTCTAGGTCTACTATCTAGCTAACAATCTCATGCAATCAATATATAGGTACCTGTCAAGATCTCAACTCCAAACGGAGGAGCAATATCATAATGATAACGCAAGTACTCAATCACGAATCTAAGCACAATAAGATAACAAGAAGACTAACAACTACAAGGTCTAAACAACTGCAGCTACTAAAAACTACCACAATAATAATAATAATACAACAATATCCAGAATCAAATACAATACAAGATCTCAATCCAAAACCGGGAACAAATCCGGTACCAAAAGCTGATAAAAACAATAACTGAGGTCCTAGTGATCCCGGCTACCAATCCAAAAATCACTACTAAACTAGGTGGTCCCTGTCTGCACCATCGACAGGATGAGGTCCATAAAATATCGGACACCAATCTTCCGAATACTCTGGAAAAAATATGTCCAGTCAGGACTGGAGCAAGTACACCTCTAACAGCAGTTCCAGTTAAATGATAAAAACTATAAATAGTTGTAGCAAGTAGCAAGGTGAAGGAAATAAAGTATGAACAAGAAATATATACATATCACTGGTGCATAAAGGTAAATATGCATGAATATCAGAAGCAAGATAGTAATGACTGTAGGATACAAGAAATCTAAACTAAGAGCAAGTATGTGTACAAGAACGTATAGTGAGTCCAGCAAGAGTACATATAATGAGTCAAGTACAGAAACTATAAGTGAGACCAGCAAGAAATGCAAGAGAGTCCAGACTAGAAAGAATAAACTCGTGTCTTTGAAATACCTGTTTCGACATGTAAACGACTAGGGGTAAGTACGGCTCACCGCGCACTGGGTGCGCTGCTATCATTCCAGATTAGACACGAGGGGGTGATTCCAGTGATTCCAGATGGAAATGTTTACATGTCTACTCGAGTATTTTTCTGCCCCAACTAGTACAAGTGAATCCAAGACCCGACACGAAAATCAAGTATGAGTCCAACCAGAAATATGAGTGATGCCTGTAGTGATGCCAGTAGGTGATTCCAGAATAGAGGCCAGAAACATAAAATATACGTGTCGCAAGTAAATAAATCCAGAAATACTAGTCCGTGACGTGCCAGAAAAATCAGAAAATACTATACTAGAAGCTGAATCATAATAATCATCACATAATGAAAACTATCAGAGAATGTACTCGCCTGACGTCCTGAGCAATTGGCGATCCGAACTGGTGTCATAAGGACCTATTGCGAAAAACAAGGTTAAACATGTTTTTAATGAATTAAACATATATAAAATAGCTAAAAACAAGTTTCTAGGGTCGTTCTAGGTCAAACCGGTAAAATCTGGGTCAAAAAGTTAACTTGGGGTCCAAAAAGTTAACTCTAGGTCAACTCTAGGTCAAAAGTTGACTTTGGCGGTCAACCGGGTCAACTACGATCAACTCTAGGTCAAACTAGGGTGTCCCTAAAATTTTAGGTCAAAACTAGGTCATTAAGCTAATAAACCCTCAAACTCGCCTCCTTGAGATACCGGGATACCCTCGGTATCCGATACCTCGACCTAAGCTATACGCCCCGTCTATACCCCATATAATATATACTAGCACGTATAAATATATACAATTATACATATAAAACTAATTCTAACCTTAATCCTAGGCTAAAACTCAATACCTTGCCCCGATGCTTAATAC
>JAYESA010001061.1:60000-62500 GCA_036927795.1 Iris macrosiphon | reverse complement strand
GAGAGAGCGGCCGGGGGAGTCGGGTGGCGGAGGGCGGCCGAGGGGAAGGAAGAGGCTGCGGGGAGAGGGAGCGGGGAGGAGGAGGAGAAGGCCAGCGGGGGGGGTCGGGTGACTCGCCGAGGGGGGGTCGTCGGCTCCGGCGAGGGCTCGCCGCCGGTGGCCGGGGGGAGAACTACGAGCTGGGGGGGGTAGGTTTTTAGTATTTATTTGTTTTTTTTCTTTTCTTTTTCTTTTATTTTCTTTTATAAAGAATTTTATTAATTAAATAAGGAAAATATCTAGAGATATTTTTAGGATATTTTTGGGATATTTTCGGGATATTTTTGGGATCTTTTCGGGTGAGTCCCGCGTCCAAATGGACGTTGCAGGTTCACCGGCCAATGAGGGGGTGACACCTTGCACTGTAATTTGCAGAAAATTCTCTGTAATTTCATAAATTGCGTAAAGTCCTAGTTTTGGGAAATTGTGCAATTACAAAATTGTCTGGAAAATACCCGATTTCATGAAAATGCTAAAATTCACAGAATTGAAAGGGAAAGCTGTGTGAGGGTCCTGAGGGGGGTGGGGGTGAGCCTGGGCAGGGACAGGGCCTGGTTTCTGGGTGATACGGGTCACCGTATTTAATAATTAATAAATACTGCGCACGGTGTTCTCTAATTATTTAGAGGCAGGTAGGGTCATAATTTTTCTACGGTGTCAATACACTAAATGTAGTATACTCAGTGTAGAAAATTAACGTATTTTTGTTTGGGAAAAACAGGTACAGGTTGACCTCAAATCTCTAATGGTACAGAGATGGGTAAAGAGCAGGAATTAAAATAGAAAATAAATACGGACTTTTGTAACGATACTTGTGCGTCTCAAACGAGGCTCATAATAAAGCATCTGGGAGTTGCACAAAATTCAGAAAAATAGTCTAACATGTCTAGGATAGGTATGTAAACTTTATTTGGGAATAACAGTCAGGGTAAAGCTCCAAATAATTCGGTGATGGACAGGTGCACAAGTCAATAGGATATGTAAGCAATATTAAATTAAAATATTGCCATAAATCCTAAATTATTAAAATAATCCTAAAAATACTGAAATCTGGTCGAGGGGGTTTACACTCGGCATTATTTATACTAAGGTTTCGCACAATCATCGTTTTTGCTAGCCTCGTTTCCTATCCCAAAATCCATGATTCGTTCGAATATTTCTAAGGTGATCAATACACCACTCAGGGTTCGAGCTATACTCTATGAATCATAACATATTCATTTTTGAGCTATCGCATACACCACACAGGAATTGAGTCATCCAAATAAATCATCAATCGTGTTTTCCTCGCTCACATATCCAATTCGTTCCTTAGAACTCCAGCGCGATTCCTATGTGTCACCTCGATAAATCTTAGTCTCGTATATTACTCTATCGATAGTCCCCCATACAAACTATATTTTGGGTCGCAACTTATCTATACGAATAATTGTCCAAATAATACTTGAAATCCAGATATGATTCCTTAGATTCGCCTTAGCGATAATCTGTTAACATTTCTATATGTTGTCATTCTAAGTCTGACTTATCCTTTCCTAAATGATATCCCAATCTTGCTCGAAAACCTGCTCGCACCAAAGGGTCTTGGCGCACGATACTCAACACAAATTAGCCAAAAGACTGTGTGCATAGCTATCCTATTTGAACAATATTCTAGTCTCACAAGCTAATCCGCTTGGTAATCACGTATAGGTATTCGGGTTCGCACATAACTTACAATTTTCAAGCATGAGTCTATTCCCATGGAGTCTAACACAGTTCAGCACAAAGGCCTTCACATTATAATTTTGTTCAAGCAATCATATCATTCACAAGTACTTTCAAAAATATTTAGACTCATTGTATGGAACATCCCGTTGGAACATTGAGAGAGAGCGTATTATACATAACCTACGAATGAGCTTTTAAAACTGAGAGATTTTGATACAAATTCCAAGGACGTAAAGCCGTGCTATGATACCAATATGTTTCACCCCGATCTCCCGCAAGATTGGCTATCCCTGCTAGGCACGTATCACCGCGCTAGTGCTCTCGCAGGACGATCGTTCCCGTCGGGACATGATACCGCGCGAGCAGAAGCTGTGCCCACTCAAGACTATGATCCGAACAGGCGAAGAAATAGCTAAGCCACAGAGTCGCCCAGTTAGTCTCTAATGTAGCAAAAATTTAAATGACACGAGTAAACGGCCGTTCGATGACTAGCTTACAAAGTCGTCATAGCGGAAGCATTGAATAAACACAAGTATGATACAATAACAAGATCTTTATTGATAATCAAAAAATATTATAAGTGAAGCTAGGACGAGATTACAAGTTGCTCAAGCTCTCTCTTTCCAAACAATATAGACATGCCAAGTAGCTTTCAACATGAGATGATACATAGGCGATGTTCCAATATTATGCCTTGTATATGTGCTTCAGCTCCGGACATAACGCTCCAAGGCTCCAGAGCGAACTCCAT
>JAYESA010001061.1:0-57500 GCA_036927795.1 Iris macrosiphon | reverse complement strand
ATACTTCACCGTGGTTTGGACATTAATAATATAGGATGGCCCCAAAATATGTATCTCCCTTCATAGGAAGTAGCCTACACAGGAGACACTACCTGTAGGATCTTTTCGTGGAACAGAAATTCGATTCCTTGGTGTTAGTATGACCTTAGTGTAACAACCCTAGTTAAGTGTTATATATATATATATATATATATATATATATATATATATATATATATATATATATATATATATAATTTAATTGTGGTTATTTTCCAATTTCATCTCTTCTATAATTAGCAGCCCATAATTTTTCGTGCCAAGTTAGACATTCCCTTTTTGTAAGACTTCACATTATTTACTATTACCTATTTTGTTGGATAACCATTTAATTATTTACTTAGTTAATTAGATAATATAGTTATTTAATTTATTATAACTAAATAAATATCTAATTATTAATTATAATTTTACATAAAATATTTTTGGTGTAGTATTTTATTAAAGCTTTACAAAGTAATTTTCTAGAATTTATTTTGTGTACAAATATTCTTTTTAGATTTTTATAACCTCATTTATATATGTAAATATATATATATATATATGTTAATAAATATATAGTAATAATAATAATAATAATAATAATAGTAATAATAGTAATAGTAATAATAATAAAATGATAATAATAATAATATTTAATGATAATAAAAAGAAAAGAAAAAAAATTAAATAACAAGTAAAGCAAAACCTAAGACTAAACAACCTAAAACAAACTAACATACATCTACCCCCAGCAAACCACCCTCCCCCAACAAATCCATACGAAACCCATCCCGCGGCCCTCTCTCTCTCTCTCTCTCTCTCTCTCTCTCTCTCTATATATATATATATATATATATATATATATATATATATATATATATATATATATATATACATTAAAAATCTAAACCCTAACCCTACCCTAGCCCGACCTCAGCACCGACCACCCCCGACGCCACCACGGCCGACCGCCGCCGCCCCGCGTCGTCGCAGCCAGGCGACCGCCGCCCCGTGACGTCCGCCTCGCGCACGCACATGTGCACAGTTCCCCCCATCTTCAAGGTACCATATCTTCTTCATCATTGATTCTTTTTGTGAGCGGTTTGTCCGTGTACGTTCACAACCTAACCCTCTAGGATTTTCGTTCAAGCGGGACGAGTTTTCATGTCCCGGATTGGTCAAAAAATCAACCGGAAAATGGACAAAAAACTAACCAAAATATTTCAGAAACTTCAACCTAAACCCCCATGTTCACACCCAATTTTCCATCAACCTGTTTAATATCTTGTTACGTCCCTCTGAGGACCTGGTTTTCTTCCAGATTATTTGTGAAGTTTGCAGGATGCTCGATCTAGTGGAGTATGGACAACATTGTAGTTATCTTTACATCTTCAGCTATTACAGTCATGTACTAATTTTCTTTTTTAACTCTGCTTTTATAGCCTAGTGTTTATAGGTCTATGTTATTCTTTTGGTCTGTTCGAACGGATGTATTATTTGGCTACAGACTGATGATGCGTATCGTTCTTTCTTGAGATTTATTTACCATGGATTGAGATTTAGTTTAGTTGTTGTATGTTAGAATTAGATTATTAACTGGATCACTTGACCGTGGACAGCGTAAGTCTACTTCGTCGGGTATATTAAATTAGAAAGCCCTACGGATTCATACCAGCTGGCCATTGCCATGTGTCTGGTCACATACGTTTTGGGACTGGGATGTGACATGGTTTTATTGGTGGCCCATGCAGGTCTGAGCATATCGTTTCAGTTATGTTACTGTGCCGAACGAGCCTGCAACTTAGGATTAATGTTAAATAAGATCTCAATCCATAACTGATTTTAAAACTTCTCTTGTATTTGATTATCGCCCTTGGACTTTATTACTGTATTCGTTAATTTACCGTCAACAACGTTATTATTGTTTCTCATCTTCCTTATTTCGGAAAGATTGATGCTCGCGCTCGGTGATTTCCTCCAGGAGCAGACTCTCATCAAGACGAAGAAGGCATATTTGATAGGATATTTGAGTAGATGGTTAACCATGGTAGAGAAGGTTGATAATTTTTTTCTTGTTACTAGAGCTAGTATAGATTGTTGACATAAGAATTAGACATAGAAGTAGAGACTTAAAACTAGACCCTACCCTTACTTAGGGTAGTAAAGATTTTTAAGTGTTAGAGGCTAGAAAGATTGTTTGATTCTAAGGCTCTAGAATAAATTAGGGGAGACATAGTTAGATGCTAGAAATTAGTTGTAGTCTTATGGTAGTGATACAAGGAACGACATTATGAACTTGACAAGACAAAATGTTAGACTCACATCTAGAAGAAGATCATCAGATACTATAGGTATGAAAATAGCACTTTAGGTAGAAAACCATAGTGGTTAACCCCTAGTTACCTTGTGACTTACAGTATCAGACCTAGAAATTTTTCCACCCTTTAGATAATGATGATTATATGACTAAGCTAAAACAAATAGGTAGATTGCAAGACGTAGATTGCTAGACCCAATATTTGGATGATGAGAACTTGAGTACTACATTGAAGCTTTCAAATTAGAATTAGTTGTACTTGACTTATTTGGGTTGCCAGTGTCTATAAGGCTCGTATTTTCACCATTGATAACTCGATTAGTTGAGCTAGTATCTGAAATAGAGCAATTAGATTGAAGGATGAGAGTATCGACAGATGTTATAGCCTCGAGTTGGATATCGTGAACTACCTATAATGGATGGCCAGTTATAAACAAGAGGGCACCCATGTAGTTTGGATGAAGAGTATGCATGGAGTAAGCTAGGAGAAACCTCATATTCGAGGTAAAAAGGTAGAGCGGCAACAAGATGAGATTTGCGACAAGTACCTGACCTAGTGCTTTTTAAAATTAAGAGAAGAACCTGAACCAGAGACAAGAACGTTGGCTCGAGGTGATGACAGACTTTGAGACTGAGCTACAGTACCATAAAAGAAAGGCTAACGTAATAGCTGATGCATTGAGAAGGAGGCCTATGGCATCCTTTTTGACTACCTAGCAACACCTGTTGAGAGATCTAGAGCAGTTGAGTATAGAGGTCATTATGCCCGGAGTAGACGGCCAGTTGTCGAGTTTTCAAGTACAATCGATATTGGTTGTGAGGATCAAGGCTGCCTTGCCAACAGATGCCAGATTTCAGAGACTTCGACAGAGGACAAAAGCCGGGATGCAGACAGGATTGTGCATACACGAGGACGAGACTTTGAGATGTAGAGATCGTCTCTATGTTTCGAATGGAGAACTTCGTCAGGAGCTAATATCGGAGGCGCACAGTTCAGCATACTCTATTCATCCAGGAGGCACAAAGATATATAGAGACTTGAGGTAGTACTATTGGTAGCATGGAATGAAGAGAGAGATAGCCGCTTCGTGGCAAAGTGCCTGGTGTGTCAGCAGGTCAAGGCTGAACATCAGAGGTCTGCAGGTTTTCTTAAATCCACTTCCGATACCTAAGTAAAAATGGGAGCACATCACTATGGACTTCGTTATGGGCTTTCCGAGGATTCCCAGTGGTCACAATATGGTATGGGTGATCGTGGATCGACTCACCAAGACCGCTCACTTTTTACCTTTCAGAGTTGGATAGTCTACGGAGGTCTTATTTCAAGGAACGAAATACAGGTTTAGATCACATGCTGACTCATTGGTCAATTGGTATAGGATTACCACTAGACTCTTAGATTATATATTAACGCATGAGTATGGGGTGTAAATGGAAGATAGAAGTCTGACAGGAATGGTAGCTGAATATTATGGATTACACATAAACTGCTTAGGGATAGAGATTTAGACTTTTGACTAATAGGACATGAGCTTGCTGTACCTAATCCTTAGTAGTATGTGGTGTTATGGGAACCTATATCCTATTTGCCCTAGCCAATGAATTCTTGGAATCGTATTCTTGTTATTGTATTTATTATATTTTATTCTAGGGTATTTAGAAGGATTGAATAGATATTTATTACATAATTTCTATATATTCTTATTACTACGTATTGGGTAGAGACTTATGTTGTATTTTATTACATATACTTCTACTAATAATTGTTTGAGTTGAGCTTCGAGACTAGGTATGACTGACTGATTAGACTTGTTGCTGCTAGGACTGATTATAAGAAGTTAGGTTGTAGGATTTCAATATGGATATTATAGGATGATGATATTATACCTATGAAAGAATGTTGAGATATTAACCGTCCTAGTTGTAGAAGACGGTTAGGACAGTGTTTGAGGTACGGATCGAACCAACATCAGGTTAAAGAGTGTTCCCAGTGTGCCAATAGAGCCTAACAGATAGTGCAAAGGCCAACTCCACCGGTCCTAGGTATGTCCGTAGGATTGCTTGATAATTTATAGCTTATTATGTTCTTATTTTAATTTCGAGGACGAAATTCTTTTAAGTTGGGTAGATTGTAAACTCCTTCACCCAAAAATAGGTATCTTGTGTGTATTTTGTATTTCTTGTATTTGTTTTAGATTATTTTTTTAATCAAATAAAATCCAATAATTTTATTAGGATACTTCACCGTGGTTTGGTCATTAATAATATAGGATGGCTCCAAAATCTGTATCTCCCTTCATAGGAAGTAGCCTACACAGGAGACACTACCTGTAGGATCTTTTGTGGCACAAAAATTTGATCTCTTGATGTTAGTATGACCTTAGTGTAACAAACCTAGATTAAGTGTGTGCGTATATATATATATATATATATATATATATATATATATATATATATATATATATATATATATATATATATATATATATATATATATATATATAATTTAATTGTGGTTATTTTTCAATTTCATCTCTTCTATAATTAGCAGCCCATAATTTTCCGTGCCAATTAGACATTCCCTCTTTGTAAGATTTCACATTATTTACTATTACCTATTTTGTTGGATAACCATTTAATTATTTACTTAGTTAATTAGTTAATACAGTTAATTGATTTATTATAACTAAATAAATATCTAATTATTAATTATAATTTTATATAAAATATTTTGGGTGTAGTATTTTATTAAAGATTTACAAAGTAATTTTTTAGAATTTATTTTGTGTACAAATATTCATTTTGGATTTTTATAACCTCATTTATATATGTAAATATATATATATATTAATAAATATATAGTAGTAATAATAATAATATTATTAGTAGTAGTAGTAATAGTAATAATAATAATAATAATAATAATAATAATAATAATAATAATAGTAATAATAGTAATAAAAATAAAAAAAATAAAAATAAAAATAAAAATAAAAATAAAAATAAAAATAAAAATAAAAATAAAAATAAAAATAAAAATAAAAATAAAAATAAAAATAAAAATAAAAATAAAAATAAAAATAAAAATAAAAATAAAAATAAAAATAAAAATAAAAATAAAAATAAAAATAAAAATAAAAATAAAAATAAAAATAAAAATAAAAATAAAAATAAAAATAAAAATAAAAATAAAAGTAGAAATAGAAGTAGAAATAGAAATAGAAATAGAAATAGATAAAAATGAAAATGAAAATGAAAATGAAAATGAAAATAAAAATAAAAATAAAAATAAAAATAAAAAAAATAAAAAATAAAAAAGTAAAAATAAAAATAAAAATAAAAATAAAAATAAAAATAAAAATAAAAATAAAAATAAAAATAAAAATAAAAATAAAAATAAAAATAAAAATAAAAATAAAAATAAAAATAAAAATAAAAATAAAAATAAAAATAAAAATAAAAATAAAATGATAATAATAATAATAGTTAATTATAATAAAAATAAAAAAAAAGTAAATAACAAGTAAAGCAAAACCTAAGACTAAACAACCTAAAACAAACAAACCTACATCTACCCACAACAAACCACCCTCCCCCGGCAAATCCATACGAAACCCATCCCACGGCCCTCTCTCTCTCTCTCTCTCTCTTTCTCTCTCTCTCTGTCTATATATATATATATATATATATATATATATATATATATATATATATATATATATATATATATATATTAAAAATCTAAAACCTAACCCTACCCTTGCCCGACCTCAGCGCCGACCACCCCCGATGCCACCCTGGCAGACCGTCGCCGCAGCCCGACGACCGCCGCCCCGCGCCGTCCGTCGTCCGCCCCTCGCGCGCACATGTGCGCAGTTTCGCCCCATCTTCAAGGTACCATATATTCTTCATCTGTGATTCTTTTTACGAGTGGTTTATCCGTGTACGTTCACAACCTAACCCTCTAGGATTTTCGTTCAAGCGGTACGAGTTTTCGTGTCCCGGATTGGTCGAAAAATCGATCGGAAAATGGACGAAAAACTGACCAAAACAGTCCAGAAATTTCAACCTAAACCCCCATGTTCACACCCAATTTGCCATCAACCTGTTTAATATTTTCAAAAACTAATTGAAGGGTTTTCTTCTCAATATAACCGAGAATTTTTTTGTTCTTTTAGTTTTTATTAAATTATTTTATGTGTTAAATTATTCGGCCTCCAAAACGACCAAAAACTTGATCATTAAAATTAAAATTTTGTGATACGGAGTGCGTTCCGCCAAACGGGACCGCCTTATCACGTATCAATTGCACCGAAAGGCGCGTGTGGTATATCCTGACGTGTGGGCTTTCGCGGAAGCTGATTCGGACGTGTGTGCGCGTCGGAATCAACATGTATCCGTAAAAAGTCCCCATATCGTAAATTTTGCAAACTATCACCCCATTTTGTGTACGCTCGTCGGAATACGACGGAACTTGCTCCATTGGATTCATGTTATCACGCTGGTCCTGTGACCCAAGTTTCAAGCTATTCTGAGACAGTTGACTAAGTCGCCTATTCGCGGGTCCCACGGTTTGACTTTAAGGGCGAATTTGTGATCGGCTCACCGGAATTCGAAATTGGATATACCGTTGAGTTCGTATCGACGTTTAAAATTTGTTTGACCAATAATTTGTCTCATTTAGAGACCTTTACCTCCGGCACACTTTTCGTTGTAAAGTGGCCCACATGTGGACCTGCTTTGACCCGAAATTACCGTTTTGCTCCTGTGTCCAAATTAGACGAAAGGGTAGTTTTTTCTAGCTATCTCGCTTATTCTGGGAACGTTGGTGATATTTATTTCAGCATGCGGAGACGTTCATTCGGAGGCCATAGTTTTTGATCCTTTGTACTTGACACTTGGACACTTATACTATGCAGCTTTCTTGCCATGCAAGTATACCTTGCCTTGTTGTACTGTTTAAATTCAGTTATTATTTAGTTGCATGTTTATTTGTTTTAATATTATATAGATGTGCGAGTCCGAGAAAGACTCGGGTGCAGTCAACAAAGGCGTTGACGTTAGGACTTGTGTCTGACCTAGTGTCTAGTGGACGTACCTAAAGTTATGGAGTTATCAATATGACTCCCCAGGCCTTTGACACGTATCATTGCATGTCACAGAGTGAGTTCATATAGGGACGCGTGCTTCATACTCAACTGGCCATCGGTGTGAGCAGCACGTGTGACGGTATTTAGCTTTGTTGTATATTTCTTTAGCGACTTGCATTATAGTACGAGATGTCCACGTCGTGTTCGTGACTTGTACATTGGCATTGGACGGGGAGGACGACTAATAGGTGTATGGGACACCCACCTCCTTTATACAGATACCGTGCTCCGTGGAGCGATACGGACGTATATATATATTGCAGATACCTCGTTCTTCGGAATGATGGACGTTACATGTACAAATACTACGCTCCTCGGAGCTGGAAGTTATTATATTACAGAGTGCCCTTGTTATGGGGCATATGTGGCATATACTAGTCAGTCACGGTGATTGGTGAATTACGTCAGCATATGTCTAGCCTACACTTTCCATACGCACTAAGTTGTCCTTAAATTGTATTTCACTTAGCTGGTTAGTTCACCATCGAGTTTTTACAGTATTTACTTTATGGCATATATTTTTGTATCTTGTTATGTCCCTCTGAGAACCTGGTTCCCTTCCAGGTTATTTGTGTAGTTTGCAGGATGCTTGATCTAGTGGAGTATGGACAACGTTGCAGGTAACTTTACATCTTCAGTTATTACAGTCATGTACTACTTTCCATTTTTGACTCTGCTTTTATAGCCTAGTGTTTATAGGCCTATGTTGTTCTTTTGGTCTATTCGAACGGATATATTATTTGGCTGCAGACTGATGATGCGTATCGTTCTTTCTTAAGATTTATTTACCATGGATTGAGATTTAGTTTAGTTGTTGCATGTTAGAATTAGATTATTAACTGGATCACTTGATCGTGGACAGCGTAAGTGCACTTCGTCGGGTCCATTAAATTGGAAAGCCCTATGGAGTCGTACCAGCTGGCCATTGCCACGTGTCTGGTCCCATACGTCTTGGGACTAGGGCATGACAGTGTGTGTGTGCAGTGAGGGGGGAGCAGCAGCACCGCAGCAGCGCGGTGCAGCGAGGCATCACCGCAGCAGCAGCGAGCTGCAGCGAGGCAGCATCGCAGCAGCCTACAACAACAACGAGGCAGCACCGTGGTGCAGCGTGCAGCAGCAGCAGTGCAGCAGGCTGCTTAACGTGCGGGCTATTGTGCGCAGCTCGAGCAACAACAAGGAGTTTCCAGTTAGCTAGTTAGGTGTTGGTCAGTGGGTTAGTTAGTTTCTTGAGGATAGTTAATAGTTAGATAGGTTAGCGTATCAGTTTAGTTTAATATTAAGTTAGTATAATAGATAGTTAGTAGTTAGTATAGCTAAATAGTTAGTGATATACTTGTTAGTATTAATGTTAGCAATTACTAGTTTGTTAAGTAACTATATATATATATATATATATATATATATATATATATATATATATATATATATATATATATATATATATATATGTCAGGTATTTGTATGTAGCTATATGTAATTAGTAAGTTTGGTATTGATAAGTTATTATATAGTTAGTATCTAGGTATATTAGTATAGGTAATATATGTTAGTAATTAGTAGGTTTGTATTGATATATAATATATTTAGTAGTTTAGTTAGTTCTTAGTATTTAGCTAGTGGTTTAGTTAGATGAGTTAGTGTGCAATGTTAACTATTAGTTTAGCATATAGTTTAGTTTGCATTGATAGTTAATATAGCATGGTAGTTGGTATTAATATGCATATTAGTATATACTAGTAGTTGGTAATTAGTATAGTATAGTAGTTTGTATTAGATAATATATATTAGTATATAGTTATAATTGGGTAGTTAATATATACTATAGTGACATTACCTTGAGATACCAAGGTAAATGTCAAGGTATTGGGTCGATACTCAAGGTATTGAATTTGAGTATCAAGATGGGGGTTTAGTGGTGCGATACCGATTTGGTTCAAAGCTAAGGTATCCACTTAGCCTTAGTGTAATTAGGAATAGTGTATATAATATTGATTGTATATGTGCATTATGATATTTATATCTAATTGGTTGCATATCTTGTGATACGGTATCATATTGATTTTATTTTATCTTAGTATAGCTAGTGTGGCCTAGTTGCATAGTATTTGGACCCAATATCTTAGAGATAGACTCATACAACCTAGAAATAGCTAGTTTGACCAAGTTTGACTAGTTTGGCATAGAGTTGACATAGTTTGATTGTTTTGACTTAGAAATGGCTTTATGACCTAGAAGTTGAATAGTTTAACTTAATTTTATTCCAATACCTTGTATTAATGTAAAATTCCATATATAGGTCTGTGTGATACCAGTTCGGACACATTTTGACATTCATTGCTCTGGACGGCAGACGAGTACATTCTCTGATAGTTTTTATTATTTAATAATTACTATAATGCAAGTATTTAGAAAAAAATTCCATGACACTTGACACATTGTTATACGGACTAGTATACACATGGATCAGTCATGGGATATTATATATATATTGTTTTATTGTTCCTCGTGTTCTCAATGTTTAACTTAGACAATGTTTCAATGTTCAATGTTTAACTTAGACAATGTTCAATGTTTAATGTTCAATGTTCAATGTTCATTGTTCAATGTTCAATGTTCAATGTTTAATGTTTAATGTTCAAGTTTTATTATTTACAATGACTTGAGTATCTTGAATCGTAACGTGTCATGGTTGGATCCATTGTACTAGTCGAAAAAAGGGGAAGTGTTAGCTAGATATGTGATCAAATCCTAGACAATGTTCAATATTTAACTTAGATAATGTTTATCCAACGTTAAAGTAGATAATGTTCACCCAAGACGATCACATATCTAACTAGTATTTCAATCACTTAGCATAGTTACAGTTCTTCACCACATTCTAGTTTATTGTCTATTCTATTGTCTTGTTCTAGTTTATCGTGATCAGTGTATACCATATTGTTCTTGTTTACCTGTTTCTTCTTCCATAGTTGATATTGTTCATTGTTTCTCGTCTTGTATTATATTCTCTATTTCTGTTTATAGTCATTATCAATTAATTGGAACTGCTATTGGGTTGTACTTTGCTCCATTCCTGACAAAAAAAAAATTTCAGAGGATCCCGGGGTTGGTGTCCGACATACTACGGACCCCGACTTATAGATGGTGCAGACTTGGACCCACTAGTTCTGGAGTGACTGCCAGAAGATCTAGCCGGAATCACTTGTTAGCATAGTTAGTTCTCTTTAGCATTTTGGTACCGGATTTATTTTCGGCTTATATTTGAGATTTTGGTTATTGTTTCTATTGTTGTTGTTATATTTGTTTCGATTGTATAGTTATGTTAGACTTCCTTGATATCTTATCGTTCTATAGAATTGTGATTGAGTATTGTGTTACACTCTTCTTGGAGTTGAGATATTATTGGAGGATTATACATTATTGTGAGATAATTAGAAAGTATGGTTGACCAAGACAGCGTTCTACCGCCGATGCTGCGGCGTAGGCTAGACATACCCACGTACTCGTGCCCCTTCACCGGGTGCGGGTCGTGACACTGGACAAATCCAAACACGTTATATTAGTTTCGTGCACAATCTATTAAGTTATCTTTCTAGTCTTGCCTTAGTTTTATGGTATAAGACAAAAAACCTAATTCGTGTGGCAGTGCGTCGTACGATATAAGATAAAACATATTATAACTTACCAACTTACTATTCATCCTTTCTTGTCCAATGACACAACTAAGTTAGCCAAACACGAATATATATATAATAAAATCAAAGGAATCGCATAAGCAAACACACGTGCCACAATCGTGTTTCTGATTCTGGTACACGAGCTACTCATATTTCCCAGATTTTAACACTCAGGTGGTTCAGACATGTTATCCACATATTCAGGTTGATTCTGATTCATAAGGCGCAATGCAATAACTCGCACACGGATTGATGCAATCGAGCCAAAGTTACTCTATATGAATGGTCACGGGCGCTATAAGCCATTTTGGACAATAGTCGGGTAGACGGTGACGATTGTAGACGCAAGTAGAGAACCCACTATAAGCCCTCCCTCCATACCCTTGCTAGGCTATTAACGTGAATATCCATAATGTTCTGTCCAGATTGGATCGGCCCCAGTGCGACCACCGTACCGTCTGCAGGAACCCTACCCTTGTACACAAGTTGTCCATGACCATGCGAGTCTCTTATCTTATCTTGTTCTCTTATCTCTTGATCTGCATGAGCGGTGATGGTTGTAAACACAGGAACGAACCCGCTACAAGCCATCCCGAATAAACGGTAATGGTTGTAGACGCAGGAACAAACCCGCTACAAGCCACCCCGAACCATGATTCTTGTCTTTCTTTACTTATCCCTACAGTTCAGTTATTTTACTTGATGCTTCCAATACTTTCTTATAGTTTCTTTTAATCTCTTATTATATCATTCCCGATACGAAAAACTGCCTTGACGACCCTATGGTCCCGAAGCCTTTCGATATTTTTTATCACTTGGCTCGGAACGACTATTTTGATAGTCTTCCTGCCTCAGGTAAGTGATCAATGTTCTATTTGTGCTTCCATACCATGGCATTATCTCTGTGACAAGCATTGTATATAAGATAGAAAGGATAAAGATATCAACTCGACCAGTTCTTGATAATAAAGTGGAGTCTACTTGCACGGAGCTAAGGTAGCATGTGAGGGTCTAAATATAAGCCAAGTTTTATTTCCATATTCTAACACAAGCAATACAAGATAGGATTAATCCCTTAGCTAGGTGCGTTGTATTCTTATTAGCATTCAATGGGTGATTTTCCTAGCGGCTAGAATGTATCATCCGAGTTATTAGGTGCGCAGGCTAAGCAAAGACAGGTTCATCGTAGCAACCCACTTTAGCGATAATTTGTCTCAGCCGAGCAATACTCCAAGCGCTTCTTTAAAAGTCTAAGTATGAACTTCTGAAAGGCCAAGTCTGAATCATTTGCCTCAAGCGAGTCTTCTCGCAAAGCAAGACAGGACGGGTCGTCGCACTTGTGCCGTTTGAATCGACTATCCGCATTGATCCAGAATGGGTCGTTACACAAAGTCCACTCCTCGATTAAAGTGATGAGTGACGGGTCATTAAATGCATGTCAGGAATGTGACTGATGTAACTGATAAGAGTAGCCGTGTCAAAAAAGTGATTAATGTGACTAGCCAATAAATGCGTGTAAAAATAAAAGACAAAGCCATGAAAAGTCGTGCCCAGGCTGTGTAGCGGACATACGCCTAAAAAGGGGGGGCATATATCCGTACCGCATAGCACATGGTCGCATTGACGTTTCATGCGCCTAGTGATTCCAACATAAAGAGTTAGAATCAATCGCCTCGCTGATTCAAAAATCGCTATTCTTTTTTAACAGCAAGAGTCGACTTTCTTTCATAATTCGGCCAGATATAAAAAGTATGTCAGTTAGCTTTTTCAAGCACTTAGTTTTAAAATAAAAGTGTAAAATCAGTCATGTGTCCAACAAGATAGGCACATGCTGTAAGGGTATATGGCTAAGAGTTTGTGCCTCATGGCTCTCTCGACCGCATATAGGCTGGCCGCATAAAGCTCCATTATCCCAAAATAGCAAGTCTGCCAAGGAAAAAGCTCCAAGACTTGAAACTTGTTTTCTCCATGGAATCTCATATCAAGTCCAAATCCAGTGAAGTAAAGCTCAAAACTGTAAGAAATCTAGTTCTCCTCAACATAGCACTACTATTTTTCAAAAATATCATGTTTTAAGATATCAAAACCATAAAAAACCCATGAAAGCTCCAAACTTGAAACTTAGATCTACTCCAACCAAGACTTCAAATCCAAAAATACCAAGAACTAAACATGCAAAGGAACTCATAGAGCATAACATTGGTCAATAATATGCAAGAAATCTAAATAAATGCAATACATAAAGTTCTTTCTCATTGCCAAGATGTACTTGCCTAACACACTACTACCACTACTACTACTACCACCACGGGTACAAGCTCACAGTTTGGGGGGGGGGCTCGGGTTCAGCCAAGGAGAGGAGAGGGAAAAAATAAAGAAGAGGAGAAAATGAAAGAATGAGGAAGATAGAGAAAGTGAGGGATTTATATATCAAGGGTTGACTAACACTATTCATAAATACTAGAAATTGTACAAAAGCAGCTAAAAAATCTAAAAAATATACGGAAAGCAATTATACAATAATATCACACATATATCAGATTACAAATACGAGAATACGATAATAGTGAGACGGGTCTCACAACTCTCACCTCCTTAGAAAAAAATTGTCCGTAAAATTTCAACAAGGCACCGGGTCTTGCAAGATAACTCTAGGAAATAGGCAATAAAATAAGAAAGAATATACGAATATCAATCACAAGTTACAAACAATCCAGAATAAGACAAGCATGCATAAGACAAGATTAGGATACGAGATATATGAACAAGTATACCTCACGAGTCAAACAAATACGGCTATCAAGCTTGGATATCATCATCGCGCTCCCAAGTCGACTCGCCAGGTGAGTGATGCCGCCCAAGAAACCCAAACTAAATGAATGGTCCAGTTCTTGATAATCTTATCTCTCCGATACAAAATAAACACAGAACTTTCCTCATACGAATGGTCGGTACCAACAACCAATTCCAAATTATCCAGGACATGACTTGTATCTGGTATATACCTTCGTAGCTGGGATACATGAAAAATATTATGTAACTCACAAAATGACGACGGAAGAGCAATACGATAGGAAACATCTCCTACTCGCTCGAGAATATTTAATGGACCTATGTACCGCGGACTAAGCTAACCCCGCACACCGAATCTGATGACCCCACGAGAAGAAAAAATTTGAAGGAATACATGTTCGTCGACAGAAAGCTGAAGAGGTCGTCGATGCGAATTAGTCCAATGACGTTGGCGATCTTGGGCTACCTTAATATGCTTCCAGAATTGCTTAACTTCTTCAACTATCTGAGCTATCATTTTGGGACCAAGCAATTGCCTCTCTCCAATATCATCCCAAGCTACAGGAGATCTGCACTTTCTGTCATACGGTGCCTCAAACGGTTTGCGATAGATGTTGCCTTTCCTGGAGCTATCTGGATACTTGCTTGGAAGATGTTTTTGTAGGAGAATTTGACCAAATATAAGTGATCTTCCTATGAACCACCAAAGTCAAGGGTACATGATGGAAGCATATCTTCTAGAGTCTGGATTGTATGCTCCGACTGGCCATTTGTCTGCTGGTGGTAGGATGTACTGAACTTTAGACAAGTGCCTAAATTTTCCTGAAGACCTTGCCAAAATTGAGAAGTGAAGCTAGAATCTCTATCCAAGACTATGCTAACTGGCACTCCATGTAGTTTGACTATCTGTCTCATGTACATCTCAACTAACTGGTATGTCGATTGGACAATCTAAAAGAAAGAAAGTGAGCAACTTTCGTGAGTCGATCCACTATTACCCAAATAGCATCTCTGCCAGCTGGAGATCTAGGAAGACCTGACACGAAAAGGGTGTAAAGGTGGGCCCCTGATGGAAAATTATATAAGACTGTCTCATGCGTCCAGCCCCCAGCGGCAAATGGACAGGGACAGTCTCAAATGTCTCCCGCCAACGATCTGAGGCAAGTTCTTGTAAGAACCTCAGATCCGGGAGCCAACACAACACCTACACACCCGTGCACTCGGTCTACCCGGGCCCATAAAAAGGGTATAAAGGTGGAACAACCCTCTCTCAACTTGCGCAACGTGATCAATCACAAGCGCAAAATGAAAGAAACAACTACGGCCGGTGAAATATCCTCTTTAGGTCA
Organism: Iris macrosiphon; assembly: GCA_036927795.1. NCBI lineage: Eukaryota > Viridiplantae > Streptophyta > Magnoliopsida > Asparagales > Iridaceae > Iris > Iris macrosiphon. Next base: position 42,193 of record JAYESA010001061.1, on the reverse strand, counting down.
TCATTGTGCCAAAATTATCATCAATTGCTGCTGCAATGGAGTGGCAGTGCCTACAAGCAGACAATCGGTCTTCCAACGACTGCACCAGAAGACACCTGCTTGGCAACAACCTGGAGGTCAGGTGCAAGTGCCAGAGGGAGAAGAGTTTCCCTTCGCTGCATGTTACTCGGCTTGGAAGGTCCCCTCTACCAAAGGAGGTAAGAAGGCCAGCACCTCCATTCCATCACTCTCGACCAGCGCATTAAGACGAAGATCACTAGGAGGACCGGCAACAGGACCCACGAAAGGCATTTTCTAGGGCACTCGCTCGAGGAAGAAGTTGTCAGCCACTAGGGATAGTTCTACCTCAGAACCCCTAGGGGTTCCCCAAGCTGTGGGTAATAAACCCCTGGACCTACACAACAATACAGCATTCTTGAGAGATATGGACTCTCAAGGAACAGATTCTGAAATCCCTGGGAGTAACTACTCTTGCACAGATGACATAGCCTCCTACGAATATGAGGAGAAAACAATACTGCTTCTTTGAAGACGGCTTACTGCAAGGATCCGAGATGGAGAGTGCGACATCCACTGCCCCGTTCATATCTCCCAACGTGAGGACAGTATACATGGCAGGAGATGACTATGACGCCCACAGTGATCAATAATGCATTGATGCTCTCGAAAACATGATGCGGACTATGAATGCATCGATACAAGCCTTGACCTAAACAATGTTGGAAATCAAGGAAAACTTGGCCTCTCAGACGGCAAGGACCTCTGCGCCGGCTAATTTAGATCCTGGGACCAACGCGGATTCAAACACAACTGCTCCACCCGCAGGCGGCAATCCTTTCCAACCTAGTTCCTCAGCCCCTTCAGCAGCATACGAGGCTAAGGAAGCAATAAAAAAGGTCTGAGAACTCTGAGCTCCACTAGACTCCATGGGTAATTGAAACTCACTTTGCGATCTCGGAGTACGCCAACCATATCCGCTCGAAAGGAGGGACGTACCGTACCCACCCAGGTACAAGCCCTTCAACGTAGACATGTTTGACGGGAAGTCCTCTCCTCGTTGGTACATAAGCTACTTCGAGAAAGCAACAGGGCACCTACCCCGCAATGATGCCATACTTACCATGCTATTTGTCGGGGCATTGGTGGGAGTAGCCTTCGACTGGTTCTGTAGCCTGCCAAAAAATTGTATATCATCATTCGACGATCTCAAGAGTCTTTTCTTCAAAAGATTCTATGAGGCATGACAAGATATGATGATGTCTTCCCTGATGGATGTTGCCTAGGGAGAAAAGGAGCTCGCTCATAACTACATCGAGCGATTCTGACTTACAACACTAAGATTATCCCCTAGCAATCCCGAAGTGATGCTAATGGAAATGTGCCAGAGGAACCTACTTCCGGCCGTCAGTCTCTGGATGGACGAAGCCCAGTTTAAAGACTGGACGGCATTCATCGTAAGCATTGTCAATGATGAGAAGAAGCTGAAGAACGCCCGAAACTTGGGAATCCATATCCCTACCACTCAGGACAAAGGAAAACGTCTCAACCCCCAATAATAAAAACAGTAACAGCGGCAATAACAGCCGTGATGGAAAGGGGAAACAGGCTATGGTCGCTACCTTGACCAAGAAGCTTGAGAAAAGCAGGCATAGGCTCCAAAAACAAAGGAGAATTACTCTTTCGAAGATCGTGATGTCAAATCCATCTTCGACATGATAATGCAGGAAGACAAAATTTGCCTCTCCGACGTCAGACGTCAGCCTGAAGCGACAAAAATGGACAGCCCAAAGTATTGTCACTTCCACCGATACGTCTACTACCCGACGCAGGAGTGTTATATCCTGAAGCGGTACATCCAATGTCTGATCGATACCAAGGCCATTTCCCTGGACTTTGATGACGTGACGGTCGCCGCCAACATAAAATCCCTTCAGTTTAGCAACTTTCCGGTGACGGAAGCCCAAGATGGAGTGGTCCCAGTCCCAAAGGCAACTATGAAGGTGGTCAACCTTCTACCAGCTCGTGACCAGACGGCCGGGCTAAAACCTCTTGCCACACCACGTGGAGAAGTCATGTGGGTCCATCCCGACCTCGTCCTAGACTTGACACAGCCGGCGAAATCCTTCACCGCCTAGTCCAAGGGCAGGAAATCTAAATCCTTTTACACAGTTTCCTCCTCGGCTGAAGAGATGGCAGCAGGTACAACAAGGTCAGGCATAATGTACCAACCGATGCACAGCGATACGCCCCCGGTTGTCGCACCTACCACTACAGGTCCTGGGCCATCTCAGCCCCCGCCAGCGGACAAATCTAGATAGAAAGAAATGTGCTTCGATAAACCGCTATGTAGGGATGCAACACAAGGGCTGGAAAGGCCCTATAACTTTGATATCTTAGCATAATTAGCCAACACTCCAGCAAAATTATCGCTATTTGAGCTTTTATGGCTCTCCAAAGACACTTGGGCTGTCCTGAGTTAGAATTAAAGAATGTCGATATCTACCTGGAGTAATTCAAGCCACCAGTCGAAGATCCTGCTACTTGTCCATATTACAACAATGCCATGGATGTGATACCCAATATCACCTTCTCGCAACAAGATATGTTGCTCAAAAATAATAAGCACGATCGGCCCATGTACTACACAGGATATATTGGCGACATCAAGGTGGATCAGATGCATATTGACCCAGGATCGTTGATCAGCATCATTCTACGAAGTCTGCTTCAGACCCTGGGGATCTCGGTGCATTGTCTAGCGGCCACCAATACTACCATCAGTGGCTTAAACAAAGGAATGAGCTACCTTCTGGGCAAAATCTGCCTGAAATGCCAGATCTGTGACCTAAAAACAGAAGTCACATGCTACGTCATAGACGTAGGTACATCCTACAATGTCTTGTTGGGGCATCCGTGGATACATGAACATAGGATCGTGTCGTCCACCCCCCACTAGTGCCTAAAATTTGTAGGGGAACACAGTTTCGTCAAGACGGAGTTCGCTGATGTTGATCCGTTTAAGGGAATCAAGATTTACTACTCCGACTCGATCCTCTACAAGAAAGTCCGCCAAGATAAAGGTGGCAACGAGGCAGACGATGAAGCCGAGGCCACAACAACACCCGAGGAGCCCCTGAGAATCTGCCTCAAGGCTCGCACTCCCGATGCGACCACCCCCCTTATCATCAAGTCACGCAAAAAGGCACCTAAATGTTTGGTACCTTCAGCGTTGTCAGAACCAATGGTCATTTGCCTTTGTAGGCCGAATCGACAACCAAAGGAAGATTCTGCTCTATTACGCCTTCCGAACCCATGATCGTTCGCCTTCACAGGCCGAGCCGACCACCAAAGGAAGACCCGACCGTGGCTGCAGCTTCCGGACCTTTGTGGTAAAATTACAAAGAAAACCACCAAAGCTTTCTCTTGTGCTGGGGTAGCCGATAAGAAGGATGAGCTAGAGGATTATATATCTTCTAATGTTAACATCCCTTCCCCTGAAGATGTAATTTAGCCAAAAAAGATACCTTATTTCTCAATAAAGGATACCTTATTTTCTCAATAAAGGACTATCTTTGAACTACTTTGAGCATATGCATATAAGTACACTATAATCCATGGAGCATGGTCTAGGCCTTCATCTGCACACACAAGTGACCACTACCTAAAAAGTGCACCAGCTCCGCTCTAGTCAAGATTCTAATTTCTTAGTCCCACCCAGGAAGAAGGGAGATAAGCTCATCGTCTTCAGCAGAGTGGAAGCCCCCGGTCCTTCTCCCCAAGGGAAGTAGAACCAGAATCCGAGGTAGGCAGAATGCCACTCTACCGGTACAGTTCACAAGCCATGCATCTTATCCAGAAAATGGGATATAACCTGAAGATCACTGAAGGATTGAACTACGGCAAAGGACGAAGGTCGCCTTTACGACTTTCCTCCCCTGCAAGCAAGCCCGAGGATTACTATCAAAAGGCTAAGCATAGCTTATGATATGTAACGCCCCTACAACCCCCAAGGGCTCAGATAAAGAAGATGAAATATGCTCACACTCTTCAGAATCTACAGCCTGGGACTCCGACGTCAGCGTCGGGGATGTGCTCAAACAAACTCTGTCCTCCAATATAGTGTATGCCGAGCTTGAGGAAGACAACGAGGATCCACCCGAGCTCTTTGAGATGGAACCTTGGGCCCAACACCTCGGTTCACAATAGAATATGCGATTCGAACAACGAGAGCCTCCCAGAGAAGATGAAGTCATAAAAATTGACCTCGGCAATGAATCATACCCAAACCTATCTTCGTCAGTAAAAACTTGCCCGGCGAAGACCGAAAATCCCTATTACAACTCGTCAGGGAATACATAAATCTCTTTCCCTGTAGTTATGAAGACATGCCAGGACTAGATCCCCAAATTAAGGTCCACAAACTTAATATTTTGTCAAACGCCAAACCAGTCAAGCAACAGCAACGACGGTTCTGGCCAGACGTGATAGATTCCATCAAAGTTGAAGTCAACAAGCTAATAGCTAGTTGCTTCATCCGCAAGGAACGACACCCTGACTAGATAGCCAACATCGTGCCCGTCGTTAAGAAGAATGGGAAGATCTGAATCTGCATCGACTTTCGTGACCTAAATATGGCATGTCCCAAAGACTAATTTTCTCTTCCAATCATCGATATAATGATCGACAAAACTTGTGGCTTTGAGCGTATGTCCTTCATGGATGACTTCTCATGCTACAACCAAATCAAAATGTTTTCCGACGATGAGAAACATACATTATTTTGGACCCCGATAGGCGTATACTGCTACATGGTCATGCCTTTCGATCTAAAGAATATAGGTGCTACATATCAGCGAGCTATGAGCGCCATTTTTTTTGAACACCTGCGTAAGACGATGGAATGCTACGTCGACGACATCGCCGTCAAGAGTCGCTTCAGAGATGATCACCTCCAAGACCTGAGGACTGTGTTTGACTTAATGTACGTACACCGCCTCAAGATGAACCCACCAAGTCCTTTTTGGAAGTCTCCAGGAGCAAATTCCTAGATTTCGTCATCACTTTCCAGGGTATTCACATAGACCACGACAAGACCAAGGCCATCCTGGAGATGAATTCGCCAAGGATTCTTCGGTGCTGGTAGCTCGGGTTATGGCAAAGCCATTTTTGCTCTATGTACGTGCGATAGATCACTCTCCCTGTGCTATGTTAGCCCAGAATAGCGATACGGGCTACGAGAAGGCCATATACTACCTCAGCCGAATGATGGTCGGCCCAGAGCATAGGTATACCGTCGTTGAGAATGAGTGCCTTGCTCTGGTATTCACTATCCAAAAAACTCGATATTACGTGACTGGACAAACCATTCATGTAATATCACGAGTCAATCCCCTCAGGGTCCTTATGACCAAACCCGGGGCACTCAGTTCCCGTTTGGCTCCCTGGATAATAATATTATCCCTATATGATATGGTTTTTATCCCACAGAAGGCTGTTAAGGGTCAAGCATTGGCTGACTTTCTGGCAGCCCATTCGGGGTCAGAAAGCTTAAATCTCTATGAAGAGATTCCAGACGAAATGGGAGACGCCAATATCACTTTACACGAAGTTGTCTGGCGAATATTTTTTGATGGTACTTCAAGAACAGGGCCCAAAGGCGACATCATCGCTGGGGTCGGGATAATATTGATCTTCCCATACGACCTCAACACCAATCGTGCGTACTCCCTCATGGAGCCATGAGCCAATAATATGGCAGAGTACAACCCCTAATCATCGGACTCCAGCTCGCCAAGCAAATTGGAGTATAGTACCTAGAGGCCTACGGTGATTCTCAGCTAATCGTCAATCAGGTCCAGGGAGTATATGAAGTCTAAAACGAAGACTTGATCCCCTACCACAAAGTTGCACTTAGTATTATCGCAACCTTTAAGATATTCTTTATTGAGCATATCTCTCAGTTGCAAAATATCGAGGCTGATGTCTTAGCCGGGCTCGCTGCTTCCTGGGCGGTACCAAACAACACCCATCAGCTAATCGATATGATCGGCTAAGAGCTGGTCTATCCCAAGAACAACCTATGTTTGTACCTCAGCTATGCAGTGGAGGTCGACACAGATGCTCAAGATTGTAGGCTTCCATTCATTGACTATGCAGTCTATGGAATTTTTTCCGAGAACCCAAAGGAGGCCACTTCAACCAGGAGACGCTCCCTCCTTTTCTATTATGACACGGAGACCAAAATATTGTATCATCGATCCTATGATGGCCTTCTGCTATGATGCTTATCGATCACAGAGGCAAAAAAAGCCCTCCGTGAAGCTCACAATGGCGTCTGTAGGGCACATCAATCTGGTCCAAAGCTGCAAGACAGTCTTCGGAGAATAGGCTACTATTAGCCTACAATGGTAGCAGATGCTATTGATTATGTAAGGAAGTGCCAATCATGCCAAGTCCACACAGACTTCATTCACCAGCCGTCTGAGATTCTACACCCAATAGTAGCATCTTTGCCGTTTAAGGCGTAGGAAATAGATATCAAAGGGCCAATCAGCCTGCCTTCATCGAAAGGACATCGGTTCATCTTGGCAATCACCGACTAATTCTCCAAGTGGGTGAAAGTTGTCCCGCTCGCTGAAGTCAAAATATCAAACGTGATTAACTGTGTCAAGTATCACATCATATACTGCTTTGGCCTGCCATGAAGGATTGTCTATGACAATGGTCCATAGTTTGCAAGCCATACGTTCTACCAGTTCTGTAATAAAAATCGAATTCTGAATATAGTATCGACTGCCTACAACCCAGCAGAAATTGGTCTGGCAGAAGTGTTCAACAAAACCATCATCAAGATCCTCGAAAAATTTGTGTCTTCCAACAAACGCGACTGAAATAAAAAGCTGGGTAAATATCTCTGGGCCTCCCGTACAGCTGTCCGGACAGCTACCGAAAATGCGCCTTTCTCTCTGGGATACGAAAGTAAAGCGGTCCTCCCACTCGAGATCCAAATAAGTTCACTCCGAGTAGCTCTCTCTAACTGGCTAACCACGGACGACAACTACCATCGACGGTTACAGAAGTTGGAAGCACTCGACAAGAAATGGCTCTTACCTCAACAACGCATAGAGCTGTATCAAGTGTGCCTCTCTGGAGCCTTCAATAAACAGGTAAAAAAGAGAACGTTCTGTCATGACCCGCACCCGAAAAATCGGGCATGAGTCGTGGGTATGTCCAGCCTACGCCGCAGAATCGGCGGTAGAACGTTGTAAAGGTTCGTTCTAGGTCACAATCTATATCTCACAAAACCTGTCAATATAACCTCTCCAAAAGGAGGGCAACCACGCAATATATATATGCCTCAATCACAACAACTAGGGAAAGAGTAAAAGCACGATAAGATATAACAAAGAAACAAGAAACAAAGAGCAAGAACAATATCCAAATATACAGTCCAAGTCTAAAGTCTACAATATCTCACAGAAGCAACAAAATAATAAATACAGTCATCCAGAATATTAACTGGAAATAACCCAGGAAAACCCACCTAGCTAACTAGGGTGCTAACGACGTCTCCTCGATGGGATCCTCCTCAGACTCCGAGTCACAACACTCCTCGACACCTGGCCCATAGAATATCGGGCAAAAATCCTCAGGATCCTCTGGAAAAAATATGCCCAGTCAGGACTGGAGTAAAGTACATAACTCTGAAAGCAACTCCAAATACATGATAAGGTGTATATGACTAGCAATAGAAAAGTATACAAGATGGACAAGAAAATAAATACATGGTGGAGCAGATAAAGTAGCTGCAATGTAAAACTGGAGAATAATACAAGCAGTAGAGAAGTAACTGCATGTAAGAAAATAGGAATACTAGCTAAGTGCCTTGAGCACAAGTTCGTTATGTGATCGGCTTAGGTTGCACATGAATAATCTACGATAACTCCGTTATACGTGAGTTGTATAACCGACATACACAAGAATACTGTTTGGCTTTTATCACATAACCAACTCCTACTCCCCTCCCCCACTAATACTCTTGGATCCAACCACGACACGCTACGTACATGATAAATAGCTCGTGCACATGAAGGTGAGAGCACAAGAAGCACATGATAGCACATGAGAATCAATACCTGAAGCACATGATGAAATACACGTGATAGAGTACCCGTTGAACACGGTAAGGGGGATAGCATCTCATAATGGGATCCACTAGTACCAGCTCGTGTAACAATGTGTCAGAATCAAGTATTACAATTCTAGAACAGGTGATATAAACGCTATCATGAAATAGAAACTATCAGAGGTAGGTACTCGCCTGGCGTCCTGAGCAACTGATGAGGATCGAGATCCGGACTGGCGTCACAAGAACCTATTACGAAAAGCAAGGTTAAACGGGGTTCTAAAGAGTTAAACTGATATAAAATGACTAAAAATAAGGTTCTAGGGTTATTCTAGGTCGAACGGATCAAACCGGTAAAATTTGGGTCAAAAAGTCAACCAGGGGTCTAAAAAGTCAACTCTAGGTCAAACATTGACTTTTACGGTCAACGGAGGCAATTATGGTCAATGCTAGGTCAAACTAGGGTGCCCCTAAAATTCTAGGTCAAAACTAGCTCATTAAGCTAGTAAACCTTCAACCTTGCCTCCTCGAGATACCGAGATACCCTTGTTATCCGATACCTCGACCTAGGCTATGCACCCCGCCTAAACCCGCTAAAACCTATGCTAGCACGCGTAAATATATATACCAATACATATAAAAACACAACTCAAATACAACGCACACAACACACAAAATAACACACCCAACACACGCCCCACGACCCCCTACACGCACAAACACATATATATATATATATATAATATAATCGGAGAACTCTAGCACACACTCCCCAAAGCTAATCCAACGCGCGCACAAGACCGAAACTAAGAAACCAAGTCAAAATGGTCGTTCGGTCATTTCGACGAACACGTGGTGTGCGGTTTGCAAAACCTCCTGAAACGCACACCAAACCTACTCGAAATTGGCCCAAAATTTATCCACGTGTTCTAAACGATGTCTAGATCCTAGAAAAAATACTAACTCGTCGATTCTAGGTCCGTGACAAAAACGTGCATGCACATAAAACCTACGACGACGAAAACCCCTAAATCGCCCGAAACGTCCATTTCTCCGCGACACGACTTCACGTGTCCGAACGGAGACACGTACTAACCCTCAAGACACCCGACAACGTCTACCTAGGTCCGTCTAACCTAGGGCATCACCCAAAATTGGGCCAATCTCAGATTTTATCCAAAATTAACACAAAACCTAATGTCAAAGTCTCCAAACACAACCAAACTAGTTCCAACTTCCTCCCACGGATAGCCTTAGGGTCTAAAAAGGTTCTAAACCACTAATTACACTATATAAGAGTAATTACTAAAAGGAAAGTTAGGGTTTACCTCTTGGGAGTTGGAATCCCAAGTCCAAAGTCTCCAAAACCCTTAAAATCACCTCCCTCAAGCTCCAAGCCTCCAAATCAAGCCTCCACACTAAGTCTAGGCTCTACATACCTAGGTTAGGGAAAAGTGTAGGGTTAGGGTTCACATAAAAGAAAGAAATAGAAGAAGGAAGGAAGAAAAATGAGAAAACTTACTTGCTTGGAAGTGGGAAGAAGAAAGAAAGAAGAAGAAGAAGAAGAAGAAGAAGAAGAAGAAGAAGAAGAAGAAGAAGTGAAGAATGGGGGAGGGTGCTGCTGTGTTCGGGTCTGGGAATGGGAATAGGGGCCGGCCATGGGTAGTAAAGAAGGGTTACATAGTGCAAAAGACCAAAATGCCCTCCCCTCTAGTCATGCAACTTGGGTTTTGGGTTTGGGGTTCCAAAAGCACTCAAACTAACTCCCAATATCTCCAACTAACATAAATAAAATATAATTATTATTCTAAACCCAAAAATAAGCCTCACAAGGGTGTTGGTTGGGTCGGACATGGGTCCACTAGGGTCTGACATGGGTCCAGACTAGCCAAACCCTAAAACAATCAATAGAAAAATAATACAATCAACAATTAAATATAAATATAATTAATTATAAAAAATACACAAATTACCAAATAAAAAAATCCTATTTTCTAGAATTTGGTAGTGACAAGCCTACCCTCCTTAAAATAATTTCGTTCTCGAAATTAAAAGACGAAACTAGGACAGGAATGCAAGAAAAAGAAAAGAACCATACCTCAGGGCTCGAAAAGATAAGGGTATCTCTCGCGCATTTCATCCTCCCTCTCCCAGGTCGACTCACCTGGAGAGTGATGCCTCCACGCGACGCGAACCAAGGGAATAGTTTGGTTCCTCAACACCTTCTTCCGCCGATCCAGAATCTCCATCGATTGCTCTGGATAGCTAAGAGTAGGGCCCACTACGATCTCTTAGTGATCCAATACGTGACTGGGATCCACCACGTACCGTCTCAACTGCGACACGTGGAACACATCATGAACTCCTCTAGCGTAGGCAGCAATTCTAGCCTATACGCCACAGCGCCGACCCTCTCAAGGATATTGAAGGGTCCGACGAAATGTGGGCTAAGCTTTCCGCCTCCACCGAAGCGAATAGTGCCCCGCGTCGGAGAAATTCTTAGGAACACCAGATCTCCAACCTAGCACAAACAAAGTCTCAGCACTTAATCTAAAATAAGCAATCACAAGCAAACACAAGAACAAAATCTAAATTCTAAGCTATACCTCGAACTCCAAAGGTCTCCGGTGGCTATCGGCCCAATGTCGCTGCCTGTCCTACGCCACCTAAAGTCTATCTCTAATGAGCTTGAACTTCTCCGCTGCATCAACCACCATCTCCGGGCCAAGCAAAGCTCTCTCGCCTACATCATCCCATGATAACAGAGTACGACACCTCCATCCATACAACGCCTCGAATGGTGACATCTTGATACTGGCTTGGTAGCTGTTGTTGTAAGCAAACTCTACCAAGTGCAAGTCATCCTCACAAGAGCCTCTAAAATCTAAAACACAAGTGCGAAACATGTCCTCAAGTGTCTGGATGGTCCTATCTGACTGACCATCTGTCTGTGGGTGATATGCAGTACTAAACTTGAGCTGGGTGCCCAAGCTAGCCTGCAAACTCCTTCAGAAATGTGAAGTAAAGCGACTGTCCCGGTCTGATACTATGCTCACAGGAACTCCATGCAGTCTGACTATCTGGCGCACATACATCTCTGCTAGTCTCTCCGTAGACGTGTGTAAGCCCCTGATTTTTCAAAAATATTAAAATTGGGATTTTCACAATTTTCTGGAATTTTCTGAAAATTTTCTGAAATTAAAATCAAGGTTCTTAATTAATAAATGATTTTTAATTGTTAATAAATAATATTAAAATATCATGAAAATAATATTTTTGGATGTAAAATGAAAAAATGGACTTAGGGTAATTTTTTTGGATTTTTCTGGGCCTCAGACCTATTTTTAAATGCCTAAAAACTATTTTGAGCAATTAATTAATTTATTAATTAATTTTATCACTTATTATTATTATTGCTTTTATTTTATTTTATTTTTATTTTTATTTTGGGCCGGCCCGGCCCAGTGGACCGGCCCAGCAGCCCAGCCCAGACCCGTTCCCTACCGGGTCGGGTCGGGTCTGCCCAGACCCGACCCGACGCCTCCGACCGGAGACCCAGCCCCGCTGCCCGAATCCTCCGCCGCTCGCTCGGCCACGCGCAGCGCCGCCCGCGCTTCCCGGCCGCCCTGCCTGCTCCCCTCGGCCCACGCCCCGCCACGACGCTCCGCCCCGCCCGCCACGATCCCCTCTCCCTGACCTCCCCCTCCGCCTATAAGAATCCCCTCCGCCTCCTCCCTCTTCCTTCCCCTCTCCCTTCGCCGCTGCCACGACCCCGACCACCGCCTCCCGCCCTCGCCGGCGAACACCTTCCTCCTCCTCTTCCTTTTCCCTCTCCTCCGGCGGCCCACGACCCCGACAGCAGCATCAGTATCAGCAGCGGCCGCCTGCGCCGCCTCCTCGATCCGGCCAGCCTCGCCGTGCCTCCGGTCGGCTCCGCCTGTTCCCGGCGACGCCGCCCCGAGCCGCCCCAGCTCCTCCCCAGCAGCGCCGCCTCGGCCTCCGGCTGGCCCGTCGCACCCTCGCCGGATTTCCCTAAACCCTAACCCTAGGATCCTGTGTCCGACACGAGTCGGACACGTGTCGGACTCGTTTCGACCCTGATTTTTGGGTCCCCTTCAGGTGCGTGTAACTTTTTGTTCGTAGCTCCGTTTTCAATTCTGCAAATTGCGTTGTGAATCCTGTGTGACCCTCTCGGTGTCCGGATAAACTGTTCGGAGTATCGCGTCCTGTGGTGATCGCACACCGCGATCCAAAAATACGAAAAACCAGACCCTGTTTCACCCCGGAACTGAGTGCGCCCCGCCAAACGGGATGACTTGATCGCGTGCGGTCTTCACAGATACGTGCGCGTCGTCGATACGGACGTGTGAGATTTTGTGAAAGCTGATTCGGGTGTGCGTGCACACCGGAATCAACGCGTATCCGCGGACATCGTCCCGTATCCGACTTTTTATGCAATTTACCCTAACTTCATGCACATACGTCGGATCGAAACGAAACTTACACCATCAGACTCGTAGCGATACGCTGGTCCTGTGGGTCAAGTTTGGTTTGATTCTGAGAACGTTGACAAAATCGCGTGTCGTGGGCCCCAAAGGCCCCGCTCGACGGGCGATTTTGTGTTCGGCTCATCGAAATCTAAATCTGGAAGTTCCGTTGGGTTCGTATCAGCGTTCCTGACCTGCTGACACTAAGTTTGGTGAATTTGGAGACCTTTGACCCGGACACGTTTTTCGGTGCAAAGCGGGCCCACCGGCGGACCCCGTTTTGACCCGAAACTGCCGTTTTTGCCCTTGTCTCCAAATTGGACTCAAGGACTGGCATTTCTAGCTATTTGACATCTTCTGAGCATGATGGTAATGTCTATTTCAGCTTTTGGACTCATCTCTAGAAATTCCCCGAGAATAATTAATTGGATCCAAACAACAGGCAAGTACCTGCACTTCAAGTTTAATCTTTATATTGTGAAAAATAAGTTCCCTGCTTTATTAATACCATTGATGATTACACGTAGAGTTAGAACACTGGACTTCATGTCTTGAATATTGGATTTCATGTCTTGCTTTTCGTGTCGGGCGAGAGAATACTAGGAGGCATGTGGTTTACCCTTCCCTTGTCATTGTGTGCTAGCTATTGGTACGCGACTGTACCATCAGCCTTATACTTGATTATTCCCCTTGTCATTGTGTGCTAGTCGTCTATGATGGCCTTATTAGCCTTATAAACCCCTACATGCCAACTATGTATTCTAAATACACAAGTTCACGCACATAGTTCTTGTCGTGTTGCAGTTCTTGTTGTCGTGTTACAGCTACTTTTCCTGTCACATTTATTCCTGTTTTACTCATTTCTGGTTTATGGCAATTAATCATATTTTACTTCTAGTCCTGATTTATAGCATAGTTCTCAGTTAATTTCACTACTTATTTACGTATATTCTTAACATGATGCTTAGTCAATTATTGTCTACCTGTCACAATTATTTAGTTTAAATCTTGTTGTGCATTATGTACTTTGCTCCTTTCCTGACTGGATCCGTTGTTTTAGGCGTTGATGAGAACCTTGCCCCCACCTATTATGGCCCCTTTGAGGCAGCAGGTGATACAGTTGCAGAGCCAGTTCCCACACAGGAAGCTACTCCTGCGGAGTAGCTAGTAGTAGCTATCTTTCATTTATATTCTTATCTTATTAATCGGGTTTGTCCCCGGTTTCAATTCTGAATTCTGTATTAAACATTTGAATATGTTGTCACATTTATTTCAGTTGCAATCTTAAGTTTCAATTCTCATTATTATCTTGTCTATGTTATTTGCGAATGAGCTAGTTTAGTTAAGTGTGGATTTGACCTAGACAGCGTACTACCGCCGACTCTGCGGCGTAGGCTGGACGTACCCACGCACTCGTGCCAGAATTTTCGGGTGTGGGTCGTGACACATTTTTGTGGTGGCCCATGCAGGTCAAACGACTAAATTGTTCGGTTTCAACTTAGGGACCGAACAGGCCTGCAACAAGATTGAGGATTTTAGGATAAAGCTCATTCACAGAATAGGATCTTTTTCCAATCTTGATATCGGTCCTAGTCAATTTTTTCCTATCGCCCTTGATTTCCAAGTAATCTGTTATAATCTTCCTATCCCTTCATCTTTCAGAATGGTCCAGACAAGGAACACAGTAGGAGGCACATCAGAACCAGCTGAGCAGAATGTGCCCGAGACTCTTGCACTCCCGCCGTCTCCATCTGTTCCGGCAGTTACTCTGGATGGGGCACAGCTACTTGGAGTGTTCCAGGGATTGGTGGAATCCCAGAAAGAACAGACAGCACTTCTGTGGACCAGCCTCTCAGAAGCTATTAAGTCCCAGGAGTCGCCACTCAAGAGGCCAGGGAGTGCCAAAGACTTCAAGAATCTTAGACCCCTGGAATTCTTTGGAACTGAGGGCATTCTCTATGCCAATGAGTGGATAGAGAATGTCGAGAGACTCCTGAAGACTGCTCGGGTTCCCGATGATCTCAAAGTGGAGTCCGCAAGCCTGCAACTGTTCGACATAGCTCGGACCTAGTTCAGAGATGAACCCCAACTATCTGCTCCTGACCTTACTTTGGAGGACTTCAAGAGGCTATTCAAGGAGAAATTCTACCCCGAAGTGGCTCGGGAAGCTCTCGAAAGCCAATTCGAGAGACTGGAACAAGGTAACCTGTCTGTTGATGAATATACTGCTGAATTTAGCAGGTTAAGCCACTTTGTGGAGTACATGGTTCGTACCCCGGAGGACAGAGCCCGTAGATTCAAGAAGGGGCTGTCTCCGGATATTCGCCTTGCTGTCACCACCAGCCGAGCTCGCACCTATGAAGAAATCCTGAGCGTGGCACAAGGCGTTGAGAGAGATATGGGGCATAAACTGAAACGGGAAAGAGATACCGGAAATGCGGGACCCAACAAACGCCCTTTTCAACAACAACAACAACAACAGCAGAGGTCCCCGCAGCAAACCCAGCGTCCTCTCCCTCGAGCCGCAGCACCCCAACACCAAGCTCAAGGACAGAATCAACGAGTTCCCACTTGTGGCTTTTGTCGAAAACAAGGTCACACCTGGCAAGTTTGTAGGAAGAGACTGGGTGCCTGTCTATATTGTGGATCAACAGAACATCAAGTGAGGGACTGCCCCACTGCTCCAGGACGCGGACAAGCTTACGTGATGATCGTGGAGAACGCGCCAACTCTGGAAGCAGCTAATGCGCGTAAGTGTTTCGTAGATACCTTTATCTAGTATTGTTTTCGTGCCTATTGGTTCGTGACCTCAGCCCCAACCTAGTAATTTTGAACTTGCTAAATAACCTAGTATGCTTTTAAATTTGATAACTATAGAAATTTTAGAGTCTTTTGCTATTGTGCTTATTGTGTGTTGTTTTGTGAACTTCAATAATTTGTACCTCCTTTTTATCATCATCTAGCGCACTTAATTTTGCTGAACTTGACGTATGCTGCTATTTTATAGCCTAGT
Organism: Iris macrosiphon; assembly: GCA_036927795.1. Lineage (NCBI taxonomy): Eukaryota > Viridiplantae > Streptophyta > Magnoliopsida > Asparagales > Iridaceae > Iris > Iris macrosiphon. The sequence goes on along the minus strand of JAYESA010001061.1, from coordinate 26,568 downwards.
TTTGCAAGCTTATCCTTTATCGGGCTTGTTCATGACACATGTAATATTGAGGCCTGATCAACCCCACTAATACAAGTGTCTACTCAGAATCAGTGTACTACGGTCTGATCAACCTTAGTGCATTTTGATTCGCACTTCGCACGACTACTTTACGTGGATTGAGATATATAGTTGACTAGTATACTTGCCCCTAATATATGACCGAGCATATCGTATCAGTTACATAACCGTACTAATATGAGCATACGAACAAATAATTACCAGAATAGAATTTTAATCCATAACTGCTTGACAATTCCCATTAGAATTCTTTAAACGCCTTGATCCCTATACCTCTGTTTTACCCCCTCGCCCTTGAACTCTTTATTATTGATCCTCGTCTTCCCTTATTTCGGAAAGACAAAATCATGTGCTTGGTATAAGTTTGATATAGATAGTACTAGATATACCCCTCAGACCGGTCACATTGATGACGACCATTTATACATGATTAAGGGAATACCATAGGTAATGTGTTTGGTATTAAAGACTTAAGGATTCAATACCATGATTAAATAAGTTGGGACATAGCTTTACTAGTTGTTTAGCCTTAGAGGATAGATGGGTAAATTCTAAGTTGGGTAGCGACCGCAATGTTCACCTGAGAGAAACCCGTTAGACTGTAATCAAGTGAGTTTGGACAGAGAGAACCCTGCCATGATTTAAATTTTGAGGACAAAATTTTATAAGTTGGGTAGATTGTAAGCCCCTGATTTTTCAAAAATATTAAAATTAGAATTTTCACAATTTTCTGGAATTTTCTGGGAATTTTTTGAAATTAAAATCAAGATTCTTAATTAATAAATGATTTTTAATTGTTAATAAATAATATTAAAATATCATGAAAATAATATTTTTGGATGTAAAATGAAAAACTGGACTTAGGGTAATTTTTCTGGATTTTTTTGGGCCTCAGACCTATTTTTAAATGCCTAAAAACTATTTTGAGTAATTAATTAATTTATTAATTAATTTTATCGCTTATTATTATTATTGCTTTTATTTTATTTTATTTTTATTTTATTTTTGGGCCGGCCCGGCCCAGTGGACCGGCCCAGCAGCCCAGCCCAGACCCGTTCCCTACCGGGTCGGGTCGGGTCTGCCCAGACCCGACCCGACGCCTCCGACCGGAGACCCAGCCCCGCTGCCCGAATCCTCCGCCGCTCGCTCGGCCACGCGCAGCGCCGCCCGCGCTTCCCGGCCGCCCTGCCCTTCCCCTCGGCCCACGCCCCGCCACGACGCTCCGCCCCGCCCGCCACGATCCCCTCTCCCTGACCTCCCCCTCCGCCTATAAGAATCCCCTCCGCCTCCTCCCTCTTCCTTCCCCTCTCCCTTCGCCGCTGCCACGACCCCGACCACCGCCTCCCGCCCTCGCCGGCGAACACCTTCCTCCTCCTCCTCCTTTTCCCTCTCCCCCGGCGGCCCACGACCCCGACAGCAGCATCAGTATCAGCAGCGGCCGCCTGCGCCGCCTCCTCGATCCGGCCAGCCTCGCCGTGCCTCCGGTCGGCTCCGCCTGTTCCCGGCGACGCCGCCCCGAGCCGCCCCAGCTCCTCCCCAGCAGCGCCGCCTCGGCCTCCGGCCGGCCCGCCGCACCCTCGCCGGATTTCCCTAAACCCTAACCCTAGGATCCTGTGTCCGACACGAGTCGGACACGTGTCGGACTTGTTTCGACCCTGATTTTCGGGTCCCCTTCAGGTGCGTGTAACTTTTTGTTCGTAGCTCCGTTTTCAATTCCGCAAATTGCGTTGTGAAGCCTGTGTGACCCTCTCGGTGTCCGGACAAACTGTTCGGGGCATCCCGTCCTGTGGTGATCGCACACCGCGATCCAAAAATAGGAAAAACCAGATCCTGTTTTACCCCGAAACTAAGTGTGCCCCGCCAAACGGGACGACTTGGTCGCATGCGGTCTTCACAAATACGTGCGCGTCGTCGATACGGACGTGTGAGATTTCGTGGAAGCTGATTCGGGTGTGCGTGCACACCGGAATCAACGCGTATCCGCGGACATCGCCCCGTATCCGACTTTTTCTGCAATTTACCCTAACTTCGTGCACACACGTCGGATCGAAACGAAACTTGTGCCATCGGACTCGTAGCGATATGCTGGTCCTGTGGGTCAAGTTTGGTTTGATTCTGAGAACGTTGACGAAATCGCGTGTCGTAGGCCCCACAGGCCCCGCTCGACGGGCGATTTTGTGTTCGGCTCATCGGAATCCAAATCTGGAAGTTCCGTTGGGTTCGTATCAGCGTTCCTGACCTGCTGACACTAAGTTTGGTGAATTTGGAGACCTTTGACCCGGACACGTTTTTCGGTGCAAAGCGGGCCCACCGACGGACCCCATTTTGACCCGAAACTGCCGTTTTTGCCCTTGTCTCCAAATTGGACTCAAGGACTGGCGTTTCTAGCTATTTGACATCTTCTGAGCATGATGGTAATGTCTATTTCAGCTTTTGGACTCATCTCTAGAAATTCCCTGAGAATAATTAATTGGATCCAAACAACAGGCAAGTACCTGCACTTCAAGTTTAATCTTTATATTGTGATAAATAAGTTCCCTGCTTTATTAATACCATTGATGATTACACATAGAGTTAGAACACTGGACTTCATGTCTTGAATATTGGATTTCATGTCTTGCTTTTCGTGTCGGGCGGGAGAATACTAGGAGGCATGTGGTTTACCCTTCCCTTGTCATTGTGTGCTAGCTGTTGGTACGCGACTGTACCATCAGCCTTATACTTGATTATTCCCCTTGTCATTGTGTGCTAGTCGTCTATGACGGCCTTATTAGCCTTATAAACCCCTACATGCCAACTATGTATTCTAAATACACAAGTTCACGCACATAGTTCTTGTCGTATTGCAGTTCTTGTTGTCGTGTTACAGCTACTTTTCCTGTCACATTTATTCCTATTTTACTCATTTTTGGTTTATGGCAATTAATCATATTTTACTTCTAGTCCTGATTTATAGCATAGTTCTCAGTTAATTTCACTACTTATTTACGTATATTCTTAACATGATGCTTAGTCAATTATTGTCTACCTGTCACAATTATTTAGTTTAAATCTTGTTGTGCATTGTCTACTTTGCTCCTTTCCTGACTGGATCCGTTGTTTTAGGCGTTGATGAGAACCTTGCCCCCACCTATTATGGCCCCTTTGAGGCAGCAGGTGATACAGTTGCAGAGCCAGTTCCCACACAGGAAGCTACTCCTGCGGAGTAGCTAGTAGTAGCTATCTTTCATTTATATTCTTATCTTATTAATCGGGTTTGTCCCCGGTTTCAATTCTGAATTCTGTATTAAACATTTGAATCTGTTGTCACATTTATTTCAGTTGCAATCTTAAGTTTCAATTCTCATTATTATCTTGTCTATGTTATTTGCGAATGAGCTAGTTTAGTTAAGTGTGGATTTGACCTAGACAGCGTACTACCGCCGACTCTGCGGCGTAGGCTGGACGTACCCACGCACTCGTGCCCAAATTTCCGGGTGCGGGTCGTGACAACGTGCCCACTTTGAATGGTAGAAAGTGGACCGATTTGGTCAACCTATCTACGATGACCCAAATCGCATCCTTCCCGCCTGGAGAACGGGGAAGTCCAGAAACAAAATCCATGGTCACATGCTCCCATTTCTACTCCGGAATGGGTAACGGCTGGAGCAAACCTCCTGGCCTCTGCCTCTTCGCCTTCACCTGCTGGCACACTAAGCATCGGGATACTAAGCGCGCTACCTCCCTGTAAAACCCCTATTTTTTTAAAAATTATATTTATTATTTTTATTAATTAATAATTTAATTATGGTAACTATGTGCTAAATAGGAGAAATAGATTTTTATTAATTTTTATTTTAGGTGTTCGGGCACTTAGAGGATTTATGGGACCATTAGGAATTTTTCGGAATTTATTCCATGTAGGAGACCCCTTGAGCAGTTGCTAGCCTAATAGTGTGCATTATTCTAATCCATGAATTTTCTTATGAGTATATATATAATATATATGTATACACAAATATATATATATATATATATATATATATATATATATATATATATATATGTATATGTACATTTAGAAAGGAAAAGAAAAGAAAAGAAAGTAAAAGAAATAATTAAATAAGAATCTAATAATAATAATAAAAGTAATAATAATAACATAACATACTTAATCCATTCCTTAGCAAATTTGCTAAGAATGCATGCTTCAGCGAATTTGCTATTCCCTTCAGCCTTTAGAAAACTTACTAAATGCCAACTACTTGTTCCCATACTTCAACAACTGTGCGTTAGCACAGACCCGCCCCTTCAGCAATGATCCAGACCCGACCCCTTCACCCCCTTCGGCCGAGCCAACTCACCCTCTCTCTTCCTATATATATATATATATATATATATATATATATATATATATATATATATATATATATATATATATATATATTTATCTCTCAAAAACCCTAACCTAAATCTCCAGACCTCATCTTCCCATCTAGAGCCGTCACCGCAGCCAGAGAAGCCCCGCCAAGCCATCCAAACTATCCCGACGACTCCGACCTCGCGCACTGCAAATTCCCACACGAGGCACCTTCACTCAGGAATTGTTTCCCGTCGACTCGCTCAACCAAACGCCATTCCGTCATCACCGGTATGCTCACCCCTTAACCTTATTTCATAGTTGTATTATAGCTAACCTCGGAAAACGTGTACCCCTAGGCGAAAAACAGCGTCCAAAGTGGGCACGAGCAGACCCAATTCTGGGATCGCAGAAAACTGCGGTGACCACCCATATTGTCGAGTTCTATCTTCCTCCAAAGAGATCCGAATTTGGTGATTCTTTTTGATACATGAAGAACACTTAACCTAGTTTATTTTCTGTTAAATAACCCTATATTATTAGTTGCTGTGGACATAGTTAAATTCGTCACAAAACTGCGCGAACCCACTTTTTCCAGATTTCCAAAAGTTGGAAAACGGAGCACGTCCCGCCAAACGGGACCGTCCCGCCGTGTACCAAGTGTACCGAACGGTGCACGCAGCGTAACCGGACACATAAAAATTTGTGGGAACTGATTCGGACGCGTGTGCGCGCCGGAATCAGGCCGTATCCGCGGACACACATCGTGTCGCAACTTTTGTGGAACTCGCGCGTATTTTGTACACACTTGTCAGATTGCGACGAAACTTGAGCCACTGGACTCATGGTAACGCGCTGGTCCTGTGACCCAGTTTTCACACAATTCTGAGACGGTTGACCAAATTGCCAATTGGCGGGCCCCATAGTTGACTTTTTGGACAAAATTTTGTTCGGCCCATCGGAATTCACATTTGGACATACCGTTGGGTTCGTATTGACATTTATAGTTGTTTGACCTATAGTTTATCCCATTTAGAGACTGTTATCCTTGACACGCTTTTCGGTGCAAAGTGGGCCACATGTGGACCCCACTTTTAATCGAAATTACCGTTTTGCCCCTGTGTCCAAATTGGACGAAAGAGAAGTGCTTTTTAGCTATTTTTCTTATTCTGGGAACATTGGTGATGTTTATTTCAGCATCCGGATATATTTGTTCTGCGGCCATAGCTTTTGATCCTGTGTGTTTGACTTCTGGACAGTACACCTTGCAGCTTTCTTACCAGGCAAGATACCTTGCCAAATTGTTACAGTATTTTACATGCTTAGTATATTTCTGTATAATTATTTTATTCTGTTTATTTATTGCATGTGTAGTTCCTTTCAGTCATTACTATATATTAGATATGTTGACACACACTTGACACTTAGTATCATAGAGGACAATCATTAGGCGTATGGGCTTTTAACCACTCTGGTAACACCGTAGTCACTAGCACGCACTATGGTGGGTCGTGTCCGATGGTCGCTACCCCCGCGGTATGTCGATTGATGGAGTCCGAGGGTCGCTACCCCCGCCGTATGTCGGCTGATGATGTCCACTGACGAGCGTATGAGTTGTGAGGATTAGATCGAGTAGCCTACCCTTGCCCATACGTCGAAAAGTTGTCCTCATTTGCATTCATATAGATTGTCTTGTACAGCGTACTTATTTATTTTCAAATTATATGCATGTTTACTGTATTCAAGTTGGCTCATATTTTTTGTATCTTGTTACGTCCCTCTGAGGACCTGGTCCTCTGCCAGGTGTATCTGCTATTGAGTATTTGCAGGAGTACGGGCCTGAACCTGACGCATTCCTTTCTGCCGAGGAGGTCTTACCTTCTGAGCATCGTTGATTATCTGGCGATGGATTCTTTTAGCTGATACACTTCTGTCTTCATATTATTTTATATTGGAGATTTTATACTCCTCGCTCATTTTAGTTTTGGATATAGTCATTGGTAGTAGATTTGTCTCCACCCGACTATTATTTTAGATATTTCAGACTCCTTATTCTAGTTTAGTATTTCTTTTCTATGACTTGCTGTGTGGGTGAGATTAGCATATCTGTGACTTGTGACATTATATATACCACATGTGAGTTTATATTCATATTACAGCGTACGTATGGGTTATGGCTTCCATATATTGGAGTTGCCATATCCATGCGGCTGGCATGCTTACGTGTTCCTAGTCCTACGTATTTGGGACTGGGGCGTGACATGTTTTTGTGGTGGCCCATGCAGGTCGAGTTAGCCATTTCGGTTACGTCACTGTACCGAGCGAGCCTGCACCTAGGATTAGAATTTTAGATCTCATCCACACTTGACTATAACTTACATTCCTTCCAACATGTCCTACTTAAGTTCTTGCATCCTGCTTGATTCATGTACTCTTCTTAATCCTTCGTCTATCTCTTGCAGAGAGATGAATTTGCATAATGGGCATGCCGCCACCGGGGACAACACGTCTCCAGGGGACGACGACCAACCACTAGGAGTGACCTCAACGACACCTCTTCTTCCCGGACCGGATGGACTGACTAACAATCAAATTCCATCAACTCCTTCCACGATACCTAATGGGACATTTCTAGCTCCACTAGCACCGCAGGATGGCCAGACACAGCTGTTCCAATTCTTCCAGATGATAATACAAGAACAGAGGCAACAAGCAGCAGAGCAGAGGCTAGAATTTATGGCAGCGCTTGAAAGAATGGCTGCACTAGCCCCTGCACCAACACAGGCACTAGTTTCAGTACCACAAGCTCGGGTTGGTTCAGTCAAGGACTTTGTGCAGATGGGCCCTAAGCCATATCAGGGTAATGAGAGTCCAGAGGAGACCACGAACTGGATTGCCAATACCAAGAAGTTGTTAGAGGCATCACAATTACCTTCTGACCTATGGATGATAGGCGTGAGGACTCAGTTAGAAGGCAACGCGCATCACTGGTGGGAATCAATAGAGCGCCAGTTGGGTACGCGTCAGACTTAGGAACAATTCTTGGAATGCTTTGAGAGGAAGTACTTCCCGGATACAGTAAGGGACGCATTGTACGATCAATTCCTCCATCTATAGCAAGGGGACAAGACGGTTGATGAGTATGACGCAGAATTTAGCCGTCTCAGTAAGTATGGCACAGTCCTAATACCTAATGACTTAGAGAAGGCTAAGAGGTTTCACCGTGGGCTAACTCGGGAGCTCCAGCACTACACTAGCTCACAGTTCCGGATCTCTTATGCCGAGTTATTGACAAAGGCCAGGATCCAGGAGGCCATCAACAAAGGCAGCAGAATTTAACAGAGAATTTATCAGGGACCAGTAAGGACACAGCAAGGAGGACCCATTAGACACCCTTTGATACGCCAGCAATCAGATAGTGCTGCACCATATCCAACCAAGGAGCTCCGTACTTGTCACTATTATGGTAAGATAGGTCATATTATAAGAGACTGTCATCGTCGATTGGGGTTGTGCATGATATGTGGATCAAGTCACCATCAAGCCCGAGAATGTCCTAAACAGAACCAGAGACCTATGGCATTAGAATCAGGAACACCGCATACACCCTCAAGTATAGAAAACCAAAGGGACCCACCACTGCTTCTACAGTCTGCACAAATGGAGGGGACTAAACCCCAGTTGATCAATCAAGGACAAGGCCAAGCATTCATTATGACAAGTATGGGAGAGCAGACACAGGAAGTCGTAGATACAGGTACGACCTTTTAGTTATAATTGTTTTTGCATACTCATAACCCCATTGTGACACAAGATCTTAGAAGCACAAATAGATATAGAATTATATATATGGTAGTCTGTCACGCCCCAGTCCCAAAAATACGTAGGACTAGGACACGTAAGCATGCCAGCCGCATGGATATGGCAACTCCAATATATGGTAACCAAATCCATACGTACGCTGTATTATGAATATCAAATCCACAAGTGGTAAAAATGTAATACAAGTCACAGGGGAAAATCTACATCTCATCCACCAAAATTATATAGAAATAAATAACCAGTATCTATGAAACTAGATCTCAATAAAAGGATCTAAAGATAATAGTTGGATGGAAACAAATCCACTACCAACTCGAATGGAAAAGTAAATACAATATAAGTACAACTCACTCAAACAATATAAGTACCAGCTACCAATCAAGGCTCGAAGAGAAGACATCCACGGAGCGTCTATATCCTTCCAAATCTGTGCTCCTGCAAATACTCAAGAACAGGTACACCTGGCAGCGGACCGGGTCCTCAGAGGGACATAACAAGATACTTAAATACATGCCAATAAAGTACTGAAATAAATATCCAAAGGGTCGCCTAACCGTCTAAAGTGAATGCAGTTAAGAACAACTTTCTAACAAGTGGGCTATCTGGCCATAAATGGGATTGGCATAGTTCTCTTGGAGATCCAGGGGCCTACAAAGGCACGGCGTCTTTCGAACACCGGAGGCCCGCCATGATAATATATAGGGGTCATCATGACCGCGTATCTCCGGCGGAGCGTACGGGTTACACAAGGAAAGTGCAAAGGAGCCCAAATGCCTTACTTGTTGTTCTCCCCACCCAATGCTCTAAGCATGTCACATCCATGACACGATTTGGTCCATAGCCTACCCTTAGTACCCTAGCCCAATCCTGCAACCAAATAAGGACAAGGATGGGACCACCGTACTACAATAGACTATGTCCAAAGACCTCTAATAACTGCTAAGTCTTCTAGCATGCAAAGTTTCTAACAGCAGTTATTCCTAACGCACGTCCCACACGTACCGATGATCAGTCAATACGTGCGTCCGTGATCTATATGAGACTCACAACTCGTGTAAAAATATGTGTCACAGTCAAATGATCCTAATGATGCTGCATGATAATGGGGTAGTCTCATAAACAGGTCAATGCAAATACATAAATAAAAACATATCGCGACGTCACCGTCGCGCGCATTTTATATAACAGTTAAAATATATGAACTAAAGACAGAAAATAAAGATACATGCAACATATGGAATATAAATAACAGTACAGTGGCAAGGTATACTTGCCTGGCAAGAAGCTGCAAAATGTCACGTCCAGATATCCAATACACAGGACCAGAAGCTATGGCCTCAGAACAAATGTCTCCGGATGCTGAAATAAATATCACCAACATTTCCGGAATGAGCAAAATAGCTAAAAAGCACATCCCTTTCAACCAAATTGGACACAGGGGCAAAATGGTAATTTCGGGTCAAAGTGGGGTCCACGTGTGGCCCACTTTGTACCGAAAAGCGTGCCGAGGATAACAGTCTCTAAATGGGACAAACTATGGGTCAAACAAGTCTAAATGTCAATACGAACCCAACGGTATGTCCAAATATGGATTCCGATGAGCCGAACACAACTTTGTCCAAAAAGTCAACTGTGGGGCCCGCCAATTGGCGATCTGGTCAACCGTCTCAGAAATGCGTGAAAATTGGGTCACAGGACCAGCGCGTTACCACGAGTCCAGCGGCGCAAGTTTCGTCGCAATCTGACAAGCGTGCAAAAAATACGTGCGAGTTCCACAAAAGTTGCGACACGAAATGTGTCCGCGGATACGGCCTGATTCCGACGCGCACACGCGTCCGAATCAGTCCTCACGAATTTTCACGTGTCCGGTTATGCTGCGTGAACCATTCGGTACACTTGGCACACGGCGGGACGGTCCCGTTTGGCGGGGCGCGCTACGTTTCTCAACTTTTGGAAAACCGAAAAAAGTGGGTGCGCGCAGTTTTGTGACGAATTTAACTATGTCCACAGCGACTAATAGCATAGGGTTATTTTACAGAAAATAAACTAGGTTATGTATTCTATAGGTATCAAAAAGAATCACCGAATTCGGATCTCTGTGGTGGGAGATACGAACTCGACAATAGGGGTGGTCATTCTGGAATTCTGCGATTCCAGAATTGGGTCTGTCCGTCCACTTTGGACGCTGATTTACACCTAGGGGCACACGTTTTCCGAGGTTGGCTATAAAATGAATATTGGAGAGGGTTAAGGGATGATCGTACCTATGAAAATGGAACAGCGTTTGGTCTAGCGAGTCGACGGAAAATCGCACCGGAGCGAAGGTGCCTCAGTGGGATTCTGCAGGGCGCGATGTCGGCGTCGACGGGATGGTTAGATGGCTTGACGGGGCTTCTCTGGCTGCGGTGACGGCTCTAGATGGGAAGAGGAAGTCTGGAGTTTAGGTTAGGATTTTTGAGAGCTAATATATATATATATATATATATATATATATATATATATATATATATATATATATATATATATATATATAATTAGGAGAGAGAGAGAGATATGGATGGTTGAGTCCGCGGGGTGAAGTAATGGGCTGAAGGGAATTAATTCGGCTGAAGGAAATTAATTTGCTGCTGGTATAAGGGGCGGGTCCCTTATTGGGTACTCGCTGAAGTGGGCGGCTGTGAGAGCAAACAAGTTTGCTTAAGTTACAAAGGATGGAAAGGATAGGTGGTTATTATTATTACTAGTATTATTATATTATTTGTTACTTATTATTTTTATTAACTCTTATTAAATTAATTCTTATACTTTCTTTTCTTTTCTTTTCCTTTCTTTCTTTAAATATATATATATATATATATATATATATATATACATATATATATTTGTATATATATATATATATATATATATATTCACACATAAGAAAATTTATAGATTAGGGTATTGCACATCGTTAGGCTAGCCACAGCGCAAGGGGTCTCCTACATGGAATAAATTTCGAAAAATTCCTGATGGTCCCACAAGTCCTCTAAGTGCCCGAACACCTAACATAAAAATTATTAAAAATCTATTTCTCCTATTTAGCGCTAATTACTACAGTTTAATTAATAATTAATAAATAAAAAGGTATATACGATTTTCTAGGAAGGAGGTTTTACATAGTCTAGCAGTTATGAGGATATATTTCTATTCTATCCAGATGGCATACACGCGATGCTAATGGATGACGGGAGTAGCAGTAGTAGTATTCTTTCCCTATCCTTATCTCGCCCTCTTGGGTGACTCATCTCCTCCTTTTATATTCATTCCTTATCTCGTGCGTAACTCTTCCTATCATAGTCGTATCTTTCGTGCCATTATGAATTATTTGATTTATATCAACCTTATCCTTATTTTGTTAGTTAAACATAAATGTGTTAGTAATGCTTAATAACTAAGGATGAGTTCTTAATATATATATGCACTATAACAATATCTGTATTCTTTATTAGTTTAACCCTTAAGTAGCACCATGTAGCATAATAAAAATTGTTAGATCACTTGAGCTAGATCATAGCCCTAATAGTTAGTCAAGACCTTAAGTGTCTCCCTAAAAACTTAGACTATGCCTAGGAAAGAGTTGAAGGCACTTGTTACGAACTGATGACTATAACAAATCGCCGGCGAAGTAGCGACAGTTACCGCCAGACGATTTTGGTAGAGTAGTCGAATTACTTGCAGCCATACTGGCCAGGTGGCATGGCAGTATTAGACTATGATACTTGACGGTTATGGAAAAAGTCATAGTTATGAGATTCTAGACAGGTATCCCAAGATTCTCGACCCAATAAATATAATTGCCTTACAATCTAGACAATAGCTTCAAAGAAGGTGACCATTAGTAGAATTCTTGTAAGTTGGGTAGTGTAGACGAGTTAGAGGATGATAAAATAAGTAGATGGACAATAAATGAGAAAGTGTTAGAATGGCAGACCATGAGTTTTAGGAGTCCTACTAGATACCAATGTAGTGTAATAGTTATAGTTATCATTATGAATATGGGTTAGTGTCAATTTCGAGAACGAAATTTTGTAAGTTGGGTAGAATGTAAAACCCCTATTTTTTTAAAAATTATATTTATTATTTTTATTAATTAATAATTTAATTATGGTAACTATGTGCTAAATAGGAGAAATAGATTTTTATTAATTTTTATTTTAGGTGTTCGGGCACTTAGAGGATTTATGGGACCATTAGGAATTTTTCGGAATTTATTCCATGTAGGAGACCCCTTGAGCAGTTGCTAGCCTAATAGTGTGCATTATTCTAATCCATGAATTTTCTTATGAGTATATACATAATATATATGTATACACAAATATATATATATATGTATATGTACATTTAGAAAGGAAAAGAAAAGAAAAGAAAGTAAAAGAAATAATTAAATAAGAATCTAATAATAATAATAAAAGTAATAATAATAACATAACATACTTAATCCATTCCTTAGCAAATTTGCTAAGAATGCATGCTTCAGCGAATTTGCTATTCCCTTCAGCCTTTAGCAAACTTACTAAATGCCAACTACTTGTTCCCATACTTCAACAACTGTGCGTTAGCACAGACCCGCCCCTTCAGCAATGATCCAGACCCGACCCCTTCACCCCCTTCGGCCGAGCCAACTCACCCTCTCTCTTCCTATTATATATATATATATATATATATATATATATATATATATATATATATATATATATATATATATCTCAAAAACCCTAACCTAAATCTCTAGACCTTCTCTTTCCATCTAGAGCCGTCACCGCAGCCAGAGAAGCCCCGCCAAGCCATCCAAACCATCCCGACGACTCCGACCTCGCGCACTGCAAATTCCCACACGAGGCACCTTCGCCCCTGAATTGTTTTCCGTCGACTCGCTCAACCAAACGCCATTCCGTCTTCACCGGTATGCTCATCCCTTAACCCTCTTCCATAGTTGTATTATAGCCAACCTCGGAAAACGTGTACCCCTAGGCGAAAAATAGCGTCCAAAGTGGGCGCGAGCAGACCCAATTCTGGGATCGCAGAAAACTGCGGTGACCACTCATATTGCCGAGTTCGTATCTCCCTCCACAGAGATCTGAATTCGGTGATTCTTTTTGATACATGAAGAACACTTGACCTAGTTTATTTTCTGTTAAATAACCCTATATTATTAGTTGCTGTGGACATAGTTAAATTCGTCACAAAACTGTGCGAACCCACTTTTTCCAGATTTCTAAAAGTTGGAAAACGGAGCGCGCCCTGCCAAACGGGACCGCCCCACCGTGTACCAAGTGTACCGAATGGTGCACGCAGCGTAACCGGACACGTAAAAATTTGTGAAGACTGATTCGGACGCGTGTGCGCGCCGAAATCAGGCCGTATCTGCGGACACACACCGTGTCGTAACTTTTGTGGAACTCGCGCGTATTTTGTGCACGCTTGTCAGATTGCGACAAAACTTGTGCCACTTGACTCGTGGTAACGCGCAGGTCCTGTGACCCAATTTTTACGCAATTCTGAGATGGTTGACCAAATCGCCAATTGGCGGGCTCCACAGTTGACTTTTTGGACAAAATTTTGTTCGGCCCATCGGAATCCACATTTGGACATACCTTTGGGTTCGTATTGACATTTATAGTTGTTTGACCTATAGTTTGTCCCATTTAGAGACTGTTACCCTTGGCACGCTTTTCGGTGCAAAATGGGCCACATATGGACCCCACTTTTAACCGAAATTACCGTTTTGCCCCTGTGTCCAAATTGGACGAAAGGGAAGTGCTTTTTAGCTATTTTGCTTATTTTGGGAACGTTGGTGATATTTATTTTGGGAACGTTGGTGATCCTGTGCGTTTGACTTCTGGACAGTACACCTTGCAGCTTTCTTACCAGGTAAGATACCTTGTCAAATTGTTACAGTATTTTACATGCTTAGTATATTTCTGTATAATTATTTCATTCTGTTTATTTATTGCATGTGTAGTTCCTTTCAGTCATTACTATATATTAGATATGTTGACACACACTTGACACTTAGTATCATAGAGGACAATCATTAGGCGTATGGGCTTTTAACCACTCTGGTAACACCGTAGTCACTAGCACGCACTATGGTGGGTCATATCCGAAGGTCGCTACCCCCGCGGTATGTCGATTGATGGAGTCCGAGGGTCGCTACCCCCGCGGTATGTCAGCTGATGATGTCCACTGACGAGCGTATGAGTTGTGAGGATTAGATCGAGTAGCCTACCCTTGCCCATACGTCAAAAAGTTGTCCTCATTTGCATTCATATAGATTGTCTTGTACAGCGTACTTATTTATTTTCAAATTATATGCATGTTTACTGTATTCAAGTTGGCTCGTATTTTCTGTATCTTGTTACGTCCCTCTGAGGACCTGGTCCTCTGCCAGGTGTATCTGCTATTGAGTATTTGCAGGAGTACGGGCCTGGACCTGACGCATTCCTTTCTGCCAAGGAGGTCTTACCTTCTGAGCATCGTTGATTATCTGGCGATGGATTTTTTTAGCTGATACACTTCTGTCTTCATATTATTTTATATTGGAGATTTTATACTCCTCTCTCATTTTAGTTTTGGATATAGTCATTGGTAGTGGATTTGTCTCCACCCGACTATTATTTTAGATATTTCAGACTCCTTATTCTAGTTTAGTATTTCTTTTCTATGACTTGCTGTGTGGGTGAGATTAGCATATCTGTGACTTGTGACATTATATATACCACATGTGAGTTTATATTCATATTACAGCGTATGTATGGGTTATGGTTTCCATATATTGGAGTTGTCATATCCATGCGGCTGGCATGCTTATGTGTTCCTAGTCCTACGTATTTGGGACTGGGGCGTGACACTCCCGCTTTATTCCGTACCACCATACTTGCTCTCTCAGATCTCTATACATCTTGTTGGCACTTGGATGCATAGAGTACTGGGATCGATGCGCCTCCTGAAGAACCTCCACGCGCAACGACCCACTCGGCACACACAACCTAGTACCGTGCCGCAACGAACCATCATCAGCAATGGTGAAGTCATCTGATAATCTAATCTGAACCTGCACCCTGATGCTCCTCAGGGACTCATCCTCAAACTGTGTAGCCCTGATCCGGTCTACCAACTCTGACTGAATCTGCAGTCCCCACATCTGTATCTCAACTCCAGGCACTATCACCTCAATGCCCAAGATCTCTAGATCTGCCAGAAGATAACAATATGTAGTCAGGCACATAGCTACCGGATACATGCTCAGCGCATCCGCAACTACGTTCGCCTTCCCTGGATGGTACTGTAATAATATGTCAAAGTCTTTCATCAACTCCAACCATCTCCTCTGTCTCATGTTCAGCTCTTTTTGGGTAAACACATACTTCAAGCTCTTATGGTCTATGAAGATCTCCACACGCTCTCCGTATAAATAGTGTTTCCATAACTTCAGAGCAAAGATGACCGCTGCCAACTCCAAATCGTGGGTAGGGTAGTTTTTCTCATGATGACGTAATTGCCTAGAAGCATAGGCAATCACCCTCCCATTCTGCTGCAACACACAACCCAGTCCCTTCTCCGATGCATCACTATAGATAGTAAAACCTCCAGATCCTGATGGCAACGTCAACACTGGAGCTGTCGTCAACCTCCTCTTCAGCTCATCAAAGGAGATCTGGCACTCCTCTGACCAAACAAACTCCACATCCTTCCGGGTCAGCCTAGACAACGGCTCTGCAATCCGGGAAAAATCTTGAACAAATCTCCTGTAGTAACCTGCCAGTCCCAGGAAACTTCTGACCTCGGCTACTGAACTCGGAGCACTCCATGCCTCAACTGCCATGATCTTTCTCGGATCAACCGAGATCCCCTCTACAGTCACCACATGACCAAGAAATTCAACCTTGTCAAGGAAGAACTCATACTTTAAAAGTTTTCCATAAAGCTTCTTCTTCCTGAGAGTCTCCAGCACTATCCTCAGATGCTCCTATGGGGTCTTCGAATACACCAAGATGTCATCTATAAACACCACCACAAACCTGTCCATATGCTGATGGAACACCTTGTTCATTAGATTCATAAACACTGTCAAGGCATTAGTCAACCCAAACGGCATCACCATGAACTCATACTGTCCATACCTGGTCCAAAAAGTTGTCTTCGGAATATCCTTCCGCCTGACCTTCACCTGGTGGTAACCTGTCCTCAGATCAATCCTGGAAAATACTCTCGCTCCACTCAACTGGTCAAAAAGATCATCAATATGCGGCAGCGGATACTTGTTCTTGATTGTGAGGTTGTTCAGAGCCATGTAGTCGATACACATCCTTATCGACCCATCCTTCTTCGGCCCAAAAAGTACCGGAGCACCCCACGGAGAAGAACTAGATCTGATAAATCCCTTGTCCTGAAGCTCATCCACCTGCTTCTTCAACTCTATCAGCTCACTGTTGCTGACTCTATAGACGTACTGGGATATCGGCTCCGCGTCTGGCACCAAGTCTATAGAGAACTCCACATCTCTGTCCGGAGGTAACCCTGGCAACTCCTCCGGAAAGACATCAATGTACTCCGCTATCAGTGGATGTTGCAACCTCTGCTCTACCACCAGGGCTCCGCAGAAGACTCTTTCGCTCTGCTCCGCTGCTCCTCTGGCAAACTGAAACTCGGGCTCACCCAGCTCGTGTAATAATATGTCAGAATCAAGTATTACAGTTCTAGAACAGGTGATATAAACGGTATCATGAAATAGAAACTATAAGAGGTAGGTACTCGCCTGACGTCCTGAGCAACTGATGAGGATCGAGATCCGGACTGGTGTCGCAAGAACCTATTATAAAAAAACAAGGTTAAACGGGATTCTAAAGAGTTAAACTGATATAAAATGACTAAAAATAAGGTTCTAGGGTTATTCTAGGTCGAACGGGTCAAATCGGTAAAATTTGGGTCAAAAAGTCAATCTGGGGTCCAAAAAGTCAACTTTAGGTCAAAACTAGGTCAAACGTTGACTTTTACGGTCAATGGGGGCAATTATGGTCAATGCTAGGTCAAACTAGGGTGTCCCTAAAATTCTAGGTCCAAACTAGCTCATTAAGCTAGTAAACCTTCAACCTCGCCTCCTCGAGATACCGAGATACCCTCGGTATCCGATACCTCGACCTAGGCTACGCACCCCACCTAAACTCGCTAAAACCTATGCTAGCACGCATAAATATATATACCAATACATATAAAAATACAACTCAAACACAATGCACACAACACACAAAACAATACACCCAACACACGCCCAACGACCCCCTACACGCATATACACATATATATATATATATAATATAACCCGAGAACTCTAGCACACACTCCCCAAAGCTAACCCAACGTGCACACAAGCCCGAAATTAAGAAACCAAGTCGAAATGGCCGTTCGGTCATTTCGACGAACACGTGGTGTGCGGTTCGCAAAACCTCTTGAAACGCACACCAAACCTACTCGGAATCGGCCCAAAATTTACCCACGGGTTCTAAACGATGTCTAGATCCTAGAAAAAAATGCTAACTCATCGATTATAGGTCCGTGACAAAAACACGCACGCACATAGAACCTACGACGACGAAACCTCCAAATCACCCGAAACGCCCATTTCTCCGCGATACGACTTCACGTGTCCGAATGAAGATACGTACTAACCCTCAAGACACCCGATAACGTCTACCTAGGTCCGTCTAACCTAGGACATCACCCAAAATTAGGCCAATCTCGGATTTTACCCAAAATTGACACAAAATCTAATGTCAAAGTCTCCAAACACAACCAAACTAGTTCCAACTTTCTCCTACGGGTAGCCTTTAGGGTCTAGGAAGGTTCTAAACCACTAATTACATTATATAAGAGTAATTACTAAGAGAAAAGTTAGGGTTTACCTCTTGGGAGTTGGAATCTCAAGGCCAAAGTCTCCAAAACCCTTGAAATCACCTCCCTCAAGCTCCAAGCCTCCAAATCAAGCCTCCACACTAAGTCTAAGCTCTACACACCTAGGTTAGGGAAAAGTGTAGGGTTAGGGTTCACATAAAAGAAAAAAATGGAAGAAGGAAGGAAGAAAAATGAGAAAACTTACTTGCTTGGAAGTGGAAAGAAGAAGAAGAAGAAGAAGAAGAAGAAGAAGAAGTAAAGAATGGGGGGGGGCTGCTGTGTTCGGGTCTGGGAATGGGAATAGGGGCCGGCCATGGGTAGTAAAGAAGGGTTACATAATGCAAAAGACCAAAATGCCCTCCCCTCTAGTCATGCAACTTGGGTTTTGGGTTTGGGGTTCCAAAAGCACTCAAACTAACTCTCAATCTCTCCAACTAACTAAAATAAAATATAATAATTATTCTAAACCCAAAAATAAGCCTCACAAGGGTGTTGGTTCGGTCGGACATGGGTCCACTAGGGTCTGACATGGGTCCAGACTAGCCAAACCCTAAAATAATCAATAAAAAAATAATACAATCAACAATTAAATATAAATATAAATAATACACAATTTACTAAATAAAAAAAATTATATTTTCTAGAATTGGGTAGTGACACGTTCCAAGTGGGTGACCTCATCTTAACAGTAAGAAGATCGATGGTTATGACTCACAAGACAGACGACAAATTCCAACCTAAATAGGAGGGCCCGTTCATTGTGGAAACCGTATTTCCAACGGCGAATTGCTCATGATGCCTATCAACGACAAGTTCTTGAAAAATTACTATGTCTAAACTAGAATTATACTCCCCTCATCCCCAGCGGGACAACCCAAACGTATATCTCTACACTCTGGGGTCTTCATCCCCAGCAAGTGCCTATGTGCAATATTTTTCCTTTTTTTTGACAAATTCTTGTAAAAGACATCATCTGTACCCAAGAGTCCTAGATACGCAACGGATGATGGGTCCCACCAATCTTTCCAGCGGAGCAGTCCTCAGGTCCACTCGCACACTCCCACAGTGGCCACTCAAAAACTAATCTCGTTAGGCCCTAGCCATGTTCATATTACCTTTGTCTGAGCTATCGTCCCACCAATCTCCCCAGCGGAGCATTCCTCAGGTCTATCTATATTTTTGGATAGACCACACTTAACAAACTACTCCCTAGTGAGTCTTTTGGACATTGGTTCACGTCCATGTTACCTCTGAACTATCGTCCTAATATTTCTCCCTGGCTGAGTTTGCCATGTCCATATTACCTCTGAGCAAACCTCTCGAATTTTGGCTATCCATCATCACGTTCATATTACCTCTTATATCGGTTGTCATCCCCACTTATCACCCATACTCACCAAGGTACACCTGCGGTGTTAAGTCCATAAAAACTAGCACGTCCATATTACCTCTGGCAATGCTTGTCTCAAACCTATTACTTGCACTTACATGTGCAAAAAGTAATGGATCCACAAAATACATCATGTTCATATTACCTCTGATAGGAATTATTTCAAACTTATTATTTGCACTCAACATATGCAATAAATAATAGGTCCACCAAGGATCCCGTAGTGGTATGTCCTCAACAAACATGGTATTGTACTACGTCCATATTATCTCTTGTACGATATTCGAAGTTCACACAAACAATCACAAAAAAGAGAGAAAAAGCTTTTAATTCATTTACTAAAGTAAAAAGAATGAACTGCACTTAGGGGACTATCCATGTCCCAACCGCAAAATAAAATTCAAAACAAGAACAAAAGACAGTTTCAGAAAATGAAACACAAACTACTATTGCTTCTCACTGGTGCACAACTCCTCTATTCGCCCATGGAGTCGAGCAATGGAAGCATCAATCTTTGCTCTGACTATGCGCCCGACTTCTTGAGCCAAAGTCGATCCTCCAAATGGGCATAGGCTTGGAGCTTGTCCTCCAGCCTCTTCAACGCATTCTCCAGGACAGTGGAAGACTGGGCTACCCTGCTAGTTTTCTCGCAGATGGCCTCCCTCTCTCGATGAGCCTCCTGAAGGTCGCCCTCCACGACAATGAGCTGGGCTTGAAGTTGCACAATTTGCTCGTTGATCTCAGCCATGGCATGGGATGCGGAGTCCTCCCAAGCAAGACAAACATCCCCTCGATCGTTCAATTTGTCATGCTTGAGGGCCAACTTCTGGAGGTCATGTTCCAGGGCCTTCTTGTTCTGCAAATATGCGGTCTTTACCTGCTCCATGGACTTTAGATGAAACTCATGTTCCTCTTCCACTGCGATGATCGGGTCGACCTCCCGCGCCTGCTGTAATTTATTTAGGCGTTGTTCCACCTCTGCCAATTTTTGGCTCAAAAGGTCAGCCATCTGCTCATGACCGGGAAGTATCCTCAAAATCTCAGCCTGACTCTGGGCACAGTGCTTGGCCCAAGTAAAAGTCTTGCCTCATCCCAGGACTGTTTGCACCCCCCCCCCCCCCGCTTCAGATACATGTAGAAGCTTTGAATAGTATCCTTTGAGGCTTCTTCCACGTCAGCAAAAGAAGAAGGAGTCATAACTGTGGGGACTACAGTTGGCCGTGAAAGAGGCATAGCAACATTAGACGGCCCAGGTAACATACCAGCAGCCGCAGAACGTCTAGATGCTCTGGCTTCTAGAAACTGCCTCCCAGTTGAAAGAAGCTTCAGGGGGAGTTGCCTCGGAGCGAGTCGCTCCACCATCAGGAGTGATCACGGTGGAAGCAATCACCGTGCTAGAATAATCTGTTGCAGATCTTGCAGGGTGTTCCTTACCCCCAGAAGTACTAGGAAGAGGTCCAGACTTTCTTGGGACAAGCCCACTAGTCTCTTACTCGACGTCCTCTTCAACGGCCACATTCATCATTTTTAGGGGGGAACCCGGCCCTGTAGATTCAGAATAACCGGTGATCAGCTTCACCCGAAGTATGTAAAGCTGAAGCCAGAATATTCCTTCATGGGTAAATATACGGGATAACATACAAGAAGAAGGCGGCATGGATTGTGGCTCACCCAGTGTAGTCATAGCCTTCTCCATAGCTTCTATATCATCCACGGAGACGTGCTCAAATGGCGTAAAGGGCTTCGCCACCGCCACGTCCGTCTCTTGGGCCCCCAAAGTTTCAAAAGCAAGCTCTGACACGCCAGCATTCACCTCTTGAAACCCCGAAGACTTAGGTGCAGGCCCGAGGCGCACTCGTGAGACTCTGGGAAAGTCTCCTCCTCCAGCTCCTTATAAGAGAGAATCGAGGAAGCCGCTCGTCGGGGACGGTCTGCGAATTATCAAAAATGCCAGAACCAAGATATTAATATAAAGGAACAGAAAGAATAAAACTAAGGGGTTCTACAGGTACCCCCTCAGCTCCCAAAGTAGGGTCTATTTCAGGATCCACCACTGTGAAGGGTCCTACCTCTTTCCTTGCATCCTCTTTCGCGAAAGGTTTTGCTTTTGCTGAAGACCCCTTCCCTGGTGCCACCTCGGTCTGGGCCTTCTTCGAGTACCTAGCATGGGGGGTCTCCGCCTTCGCCCTCCGCTTGGCAGACAGAGGAGCTTCGAATGGAGAATTTATCTCATCTTCTCCCGTCGAGGGATCCAGATCCGTAAACAAAGGTTTGGCGATGCCCTTGCCTTTCTTTGGCGTCCATTGCACTTTTGTGTCCGGAGGAATCAGCATTGTGCCTTTGATATAGCTCATCTCCGGGTTAAAGCCAGCCGGCAGAGCATTGTTTGTGCAATAATACGTTGTCGCCGTGTGTAGCATCCGCGGTGCTACCCCAGCCGATGGCAAGTGGAACTGGACCTAAGTTCCAGTGGCATTGTAGTAACTCAGGGATCCACCAAGAAAGCTCCCTCCATATCCGAGAAAAGTACTCGGGTGACCCAAAAGGATCTGGGTATAACCGACCTGGCGAGCAAAGTGACTCGGCAGGTAAGGCTCCGTAAAGACTTCGTTCCGATTTTGATATACCAAATGGGAGGGACGAATAGCTTGAAGCCAACGGAAAAGCCTCTCAGACAAATTTTGAGACTCTCCCTCGACATCCTGGTGGACGGTATCCCGTTCCTCGGGCGTAAAATCTGGCTCAAAAGTAAAGAAACTCCAGTCAGTCACAAAGGAGAGCTTCCTCCTACAGGCAGGGACTGTGTCGAGCCTCCACTTTATCTCCCGATATTTGCGGATTGTGGCATCGGCCGCCACTATATCATCATCGGTTCCAGGGCTCATCAGGCAACCATGGTGTAAGAGAAGCCAACCAATCAAATAATGATAGGGGAGCTCAATCCGATTAAAATGTCCTTTGCCCGGATGATCCTCAAACTTTTGGGCGAAGTTACGAAGCCCCCGATGGATGCAGCATACCATCGCCTATAGAAGATCTACCTTGTGACCGAAAGCTAACTTCATGGTCGGGAGAATGACGGGATGACTGATCATGTCTTTGGTTCCAGACCCGCCAGGGACGACGCAATTCTGTAACTAGAGCATTAAGTATCCCGCTAGCACGGCTTTAGCGTACAACTTGTGCACGTCCATATAGAAGTAACTAAGATCCTCTTCGAGAGTAGTTAGCTCATCAATGGGTTCCTCTTCCTTCTCGCCAGTGGAACCCTCAGCTTCTTCTTCCTCGCCCGCGACCAGTTCTCGTTGTGCCCGAATCAGGTCGGCCACTCCCCGTTCAGTCTGCGGCGTCAGGACATAAACTTTCTTTGGACTCCTTCAGGTTCGAAAAGAGGTAGTGAGTCCAGGTTGTGATATAGGGGAAAGACCCCTCGGATGACTTCTTCTTCTTTAACATTCGCTGACAGATGTCATGGTGGCAGAGTAGTTCCTGGTACACTGCCAGGATTTCCGGGTTCTTCGCCTCTAACTCTCCGAGTTTTTCGTTGCTCGGGGTATACTCCTCATAGGGCTCGTCGCCCCAAGGAAGTCTTGAGACGGCATGCATTTTGTGCAAAGTCAGTCCCATTTCGCCACCAGGTGTGAAGAAGGTCCCAGTGCAACAATTGTACAACTCCATCAATACGACGAATAGGTGCCGGTTAACCTCTAGTCCATAGCATGTGTCCCGCACTGCAAAGAACAGATTATTCGCCCTAAGATCCTGTTCATACTTCCTCAGGACCCACAGAGTTAGGTGATACCAGGATTCACTGTAGTATGCTCAGCTGAGAGCCTGCAACTGGCCCGTAGGATAGGAGCCCTTCTTGGAAACCTGATGAAGAAAAGTGCCCACCGCATATATACTTATGTTCGGTCTCAGTTCACTGCTGACAAGACAAGGCTTCAGTCCGACTAGAGAATAAGAGGGTGACTCCTTGGCGCTATGAAATACACCCTTGCTTTGTCCAGTCCCGGGACGGATGTTGCCCAGAGAGGCCCTCTTCGGCTTAGGGGTCAGGTCCCAATCCATCCATCGGGGACCCATTATCACCTTCAGATCCGATACAACCAATTGACGACTGTAGGAAGGAAATGTCATCTTCGACCCGTTAAAAGTAAAATATCAGTCTTCCCTGATGCGCCTCACCTGAGAAGACTCTAGTGCATCCCCGAACAGTAAGTACGTCTTCTGAAAGAAACGCTTTCCATCTTCAGCAGGTATCTTCCCCGCGTTGATCTGACTCAGAATAAAGGAAGGCGTCTGCTCGACGATCTTTTGTTGATGCTCCTGTGGGAGTTCCTTGTTAACTTGGTTCCTGAGAGCCACCGCCAAGTCTCCAAGATTCATGTTGAGGGGTAGCAGGTTCTGCCTGAGTACCAGTTCGTAAAAGGGTGTGGTGGGCAATACCACTGTAAATCAAACAAGGGAACATGGTCAGAATTAAATCAGAAGAATTTGGCCAAGAGGAAGGCCCTTATTGTAGTGCTCCACTCCACATTGGCATTATGTACAAGAGATATCGGTTTGCTGACTCGATTGAAAGTCTTCTCAGAGAGTTTTTGATTGAAACATAAGACGATTGATCTAAGTGAGTGGGCAGAACTTCGTTCTCTGATTCTTGTAAATCTTAATAATGAATCTGATTTTTTGCAATATTTGTCTGCTTAATAAAATAACAATCGCATGAGAATGATAGAATGAGAACCTGCTTGCTTAACTAGAGAATTTGTATGCTTGTCTAAAGGGATAGAACCATTGCTATGTTAAGTTAAAGAATTGAATATTGCATATTTAGTTACAAGGACACCACTATCGAATGAACCGCTGCCATGCTAATAACAAGAGTAAAAGAATGTTCAAATGTTTTCATCGTATGCTAAACAAGAGTAGAACTGCATGCTTAGCTAAAGAAGATAAAAGAATCATGCCATGTTTTGCTTGTCATTGATGCTAGAAAGATATAACTGTTTGAATAACTTGTATAGTATGCTATTGAACATATCGATTGAATGAAAGAAAGAAGATTGAATATATCAAAATGATCGAACCTATCAAATAGATTGAACGTATCGAACCTATCGACTTGATTGAAAGAAGAGAATTGAGAGCTCTGGCTTGTTTATGGATATGTGCATCATATAGTCTTCATCTGATAAAATTGTATTCATGCATTAGTTTGACAACTTGTGCACAAGGTATCGGATCTCTCAAACAGTTCCTGGGACACTGGAAACCGTTAGTCCTGGGAGAGACTAATCGAACACCCTGAGGCTTGAAATCCTCGCGATTAGGGGGGTATGGCTTTTATTGTAGTGCTGAACCATGAGTCTCGGCTGCTATTTGAGCATATTTTAGTGGATAGCAACTATGTGTCTCAGCAGATATTAGCCGATTCACCATTAGTGAGAAGGGCTTGCACGTCCCAATTGCTAATCCCGAGCATCCACACTCAGGCCATCATATAGTTAGGGTGCATGCTAGGCTAGCCTTCTTGCATATCTAACTATTTGATGTAGAGACGGACAGGAAAGGAGAACCTAGTTTATATATGCATATGTTGCTAACTTGTATGTCTGCTGCAGGGATAACCGCTCGACAAAAGGGGTAAGAATCACTATATAAGTGATATATTAATTTGTATATTATCTTGCATTGCACCTAGACTTGCATGATTGCTTGAATTTGATGATCGCCTTGAATAGTATAAAAAGTATAGTCTACTAGATGCATGCTAGAGTTTTGAAAGAAATGAATATGACTCACGAGACACGCTGCGCACCAGAGATAGTAATTGAACTTGCTTATCGTACATGAACTGCTTGCCTGCTTGCTTGTATATCGAATATGAACTATGTTTTCAAAGATATTTCCAAAAGAAGTAATATGACTTCGTTCTCGTACTGCATATAACGAACCTAGGTAAAACTAGAAAGATCACTAGTAATTTAATATTTTATAACATAATTACTTAGTGTTGATTTTAGTGAATGTTGCTTATGTTCGTTGATTTTATACTCACCAGTACTTTCTCCAAAGTACTGACCCACCAACAGTTTTGCTTGTTCGCATGTGCTGGATCGTCCTAGGAAGCGATAGCCGTATCTCATCCCCAGGACCCAGAAATCTGGTTTTGATGCCTTGAGCCGTATCGATGTTTTGAGTTGCTTTTGTATAGAGGGACAATGTATGGAACGATGCCATTGTATTCAGAGAACCTCGTGCCTTGATCTTTGCCATGTATACTCAGATGGATTATTGTTTGCAACGTTATCCCTCATCTGCGTACTCGATCGATTCGATGATAGCCACTACTTTAACGATGTTACCTTGTGCGAGCGCAACCCCAGGCTCGTACGGCATCACATCCCGATGGGAACGATCGTCCCACGGGAGCGCTGGCATGGTGATTCGCGCCTAGCAGGGATGAACGATTCCTGCGGGAGATCGGGGCGTGATCCCTATTCTGCCAAAGCTTAGCCATGCGACAGAGAAGCTTATGCAGCTGGGGCACCCGTGTGGCTAGGGCACCCATGCAGCAGAGACAACCATGAGACAAAGGTCAACTATCAACTATGCATCATGGTCACCCGTACGACAGAGCCAGTCATGCTGCTGAGGCCAGCCATGCATGCGGCAAAGTTGGTCATGCGGCCGAGTGACTTATGCGGTTAAGCTACCCATGCAAAAGTGAGTAAGTTGGCGCATATACAGATCCATGCATCCAACCGTGTATATGTGTCTCTGTGTTCAACTGAACCCTTTTATCTTCCTCGTTTAAAACCTACCCTTGATCAGCTGCTGGACGTCGATAGGGAACAGCGGAGGGTCCGCCAAAGCGGAGCGGCCTTCCCCTTGCTCTTAGCGACGGCGGCAGCGAAAGAGGAAGTGACTTTAGGGGCCATGTCAGCGAGCAGCAGAAAAAATAGGAAGAGGATAAGAGGAGAAAATAGAGAGTTTCTTTCTCTCTCATCATGACCCCTAT